>JABCMJ010002015.1:0-29744 GCA_014822125.1 Arbutus unedo
ACTTCTTTATGAGAATACTAGGAGTGTTGTGAACTAGACTTCCTTATGAGAATACTAGGAATGTTGTGAACTACACTCTCCGATGAGAAGGCTAGGAATATTGTGAACTAGACTTCCCAATGGGAAGACTAGGAATGTTATGAACTAGACTTTTCAATGGAAAGGCTAGGAAGATTGTGAACTAGACCCCCGGATGGGATTGTTAGGAAATGAAACTAGGATTCTATGGGAATACTAGGAATGAGATAGCGACAAACGCAAGAATTTGAAAACGTACATGACGTTGATGGAAAGAATTTGAAGGGTGGAAATTCATACTTATTATGCATTTTGAAATGCTTTCACCAAAGTTATGTATTGTTGTTTATCTTATATGTCATGACATGCCATATTTACGTAAGATTTGCATAAAAATTTTCTACTGGGCTCGTTAGCTCAATCCTTATTTATTTTTCAGGTACAATCCCTAACAACTAGCTTGGAAATGGCATGGAGTGTTGAATTTTTGCTTGACATTCTAGGAGCTACATTCGTGGAGTTATTTAACATCTTTTGCACATTTTTTTTTTTGAAAAAGATGTATCATAACTCATGTTCACTGAATGCCCTAATCTCTATGTAAATTTTGAAACTGTCTTTTATGAAAGTGTAAGAACTCGTGACATCTTTAGTACATGACTAATGGGATTTTAGGCGTTGGGTGAGACTATGTGGCTTTTGCTATATTTAAATATTTTGGCATTAGGTGAAAAATTAAAGGCGTGACATATATCCTCCTAATTGTTTGTTATGCTTTAAAACCTAATCAAATACTGCACAATCCTCATGATTGTGTCAGAAAATAGCAAAAAGAAAAATACATATGTATACTCGGTAGATGACATGGATATTTTCATGTGTGCCAACATGTAAAGATAGTGCACTACAGTTAAGGCAATTGGAAAAGAGAGTATAAGAGAAACCACTACACTTGCCTGAATATGAACTTCGAGAGGTACTGGCCTCACACTAGGCTTGAAATTGAAGAGTCCAATTTCTCCAACCCCGAGCCAGTCAGCTAAATCACTAAATATACAGGTAAGAATTAGCATTACCCATATGAAAGAACAATTCATGTCAACAGGTCAAAGTAGTAAATATCTCAAACTCTATGCCATGGAAGTGAGATCATAAGAAGAAGGGAGAAAGAAGAGTTGATGAAAGCACGAACGAAAAAATGGAACATACTGTGCATTGGCCAAGGCTGTTGAAAGGCCCACAAATCGAACTGCACGCTCTGTCTGCGATGATATGTATCTCATCCTTGATACAATAACCTAGAAACATAGAATCCGGCTGGTGAGATACACATCGCCTAACAATTTATGTAGAACGTGATGTTTCTACAGCAACTTTTACAGAACAATTTGCACGACATGTGCTAGCAAATGAAGTAATTATTGATTACGACTTGTGTGAAGTAATTATTGATTATGATCCTCCAAATAAGACAACTACGAAAGTTATAATCCAATTGTAAGCTGTGAAATGAAATATATTACATCAAAAGGATACCTCAAGTATAGGCCCACGATCAGCTCCAAGCAAATGAATTTCATCCAAAATCATAAGCCCAACCTACAAGGAAAAGATCAACAACTTGGATGATGCCAAAGTTACATTATAACAAATCAAGGGACCACAACAGATCTCAACCTAAGAAGATATGATAGATAAACGACAGAATGCACCTTTGTGACATAGCTTCTACTGTGCCAATTACGACTGATACCATCCCACTTTTCAGGAGTAGAAATTATAATATCTGCTGACAAGAGAGCCATCAAATCTGGAGTGTGATCCCCTGTCATTTCAACCTGATAGGAATAACATATTTTCATTTTGAGTTTTGATACGTTCTACTTAATCTATTTACGCACACAGAACAAAAGAGTTAGCACCATCTTCTTTCCAAGTTGAGAAACAAGACGCTTCCTCCAGTCAATCATTCTCTCTCGGACAATAGCCTTCAGGGGCGCTATGTAAATAACCTACAAAAATATCGAGTACCAAGCATGTCACTAGATATAGAAATCAAGCACATTGAACATGCAACACAACTGACACACGAATACTAATCACGTATTACGAGAAAATTTCAAAATTCCTCATGAACTTTCAGCTCAATGCCTCACAAACACCTGACATTGAGATAATATCAATTGAGCAACTGACTTTCTAAGAAATTTCACACATTAACCTCTTAACGTCAACCCCTGTCAATTTACGGAAGCAATTATCCTAGATGGCCAATACTGATAACAATTGCCACATTGGTGCCGCGTACACATAGTATATGCTAAGTAACCTTTAAATTACGTTTTGTGTATACCTCTAGATCCATACCCAAATCCAAACTAAAACATCCAACTCCTCCCCATGATTCTCTGCACCACCAGCCACCTCGTCCACAGCTCTCTCTCTCTCTCTCTCTCTCTCTCTCTCTCTCTCTTGGCCCTATCCGGACCATTGTCATCCCCTTTTCACCCCTCTCATTTCCTTCCCACATAACTCCGACAGACTTCCAAATTAAACCCAAATCCAACCTAACAAACTTGAGGCCGGGAGGTAGAATTTAGCTTTCTGATTTAAATGGTTTTTCCTCATTTGGTGGTTTTGATGACCTCAGTCTTGTTTTTTGTTGACCCCGAGGTTGGCTGATAGTCTTGGTTTGTTTATTCGTTCAAATTGTGGTGATTTTGATCAATTTGGGTTGGCCTCAGGTGAAATTTGTTGTGGCTTTAATGAGTTTGGTTTGGTTTTGGTGGACTTCTTCTTAACTCATGGATCTTTCTTCTTTTTTTTTTTCTTGTACCAGTAACATTCTTCTTGCACTTAGGAACTGATTAATAGAGTGGCATCAATGCAGGAACAAAACTAGGATAAAGGTGAAGATAGCAGAGCACTATAAACAAGTACATTGGCTGCTGATGGTGTCTGAAAATTTTATAGAGAGAGAGATTGGGCTGATGATGATGTTTCAGGAGCAATAGAGTGGACTGAGCTTCACGAACCCTGTCAGATCCTGTAGTTGGTGGTGACTGTGGAAGAGGGAGGGAGAGAAATTGTATGTGCATTTGCTTGGATTTGCATCAGGGTTTGGCAAGGGTAACTAGGTTGGGTTGGGATACGGAATGCGTTCATTCATCATACACATGAAATTTAAAGCCAGACAGCACCATCTGTAATCAACATAGCAACAACTTTAAGCCATCCAGGACGATTCAGTTATAGTAGTTTGGCAGGGTTGACGATAGGGGCAAAATTGAGGGGTCATTCATATCGCTTGATATTGTTTAGAGCTCAGGCGTTTATGTCTTCATGAAATTTCATAAATCTAAAACAAAAATAGAATTTTTTGCTAGCAGCTGCTAACATATTCGCCATAATGAGTTTCACTTCCTCACCATTGAGGCCTTCAATTCTACGTAGCTAGATTAACTATTGGATCCCCAAGAAAAAGGTCAATCTCTCAATTCCTTAATGTCTGATGTCAGAATCTTCATTTCTAACCCATCTGCAGTTTTCAAGCAACACTTGACTCCTATCAAATACATCATGGAGACCAAGTTGGATCTCAACCCCATTCAGCTTCGAAGCTTCACCATTCCTTACTCTTTCTATTTCTACCCATTCCGGGGATTCATCCCATATTATTCCCATAAAGTAAATATAAATAGCAAAATCGTGGATAGGGAACTATAATAGCGACCTACCCAATTTAGTGTGGAAATTTTCGGGATCAATGGTTGGAGAAAAAATTGATACCTTCATCACAGAGAAATCCAACCTCTGCTGATGATCGGTATCGTGCACTATCTTCTACCTGTCATCTAACATCTTTGAACCTCAATCGTCGACATCAAACTCACCATATTCGATGAAGGTAGCAAATAAACCTCACCTTTGTTATCAACCACCAGCAGGGTGCCATCGGAAGGCCTGCACCAACAATTGGTGCCTTCGAAGGGTTGAAAAACCGACCTAATTATTGTATTGCCATACCAAATCTACGAACGAACCAGCAAATGATCTATGTCTTAATGAGCTTGGGCTCACCTGGTTCCTGCTATCGCACCCACAATGGCCTAAGACCAACAATGCCGCATTGGAAGGGTTGACAAATAGACCTAATTATTACCATACCCGATCCACAAACGAGCTGATGGAAGATCCACATCTGAATGAGCTTGCGCTTGCCCGGTTCCTACTATTACATCCTCAATGGCCTTTTTGGGCTCAGTATCAGAACAGAATGCAAGCAACCATGATTGATGGGCCCCAAAATGCTTAGGACATCCCAAAGAGGATTTCTCGTGCTTCAACCAAACCTTGGCTTCTGCCATCAAGTCATGAACTAATGGCATGAAAATTTGAATCTAAACCCAAGGAAGCCTATTAACTGCATAAGAACTTTGGATTCCCAAGGAGGCTGGCTGGAGAATTATTTAGTCTTCTTTGTATACGACCAAATCATCTTAGTTTAGTTTCTCTCATTCAATCATCAATAGGTGCTACCAACATTTCACGATTCCTATCAAAGAATTACCAAATATTGAACAACAGACAGTAAAATATTGACCATGGTTATGCTGGTTCTTCAAGTTAGTAGGGATTAGAGAATATCACGTTATTTATATGGATTATCTATGGAATAATAAAAATATCAGGTTCTAAAGGATCCAGAACTCTGACATGCACACTGAATTGAAACTTAGAGAATTTAGAGCAAACAAAACAATGAAAGAAAGATGAGATTCCAAATAAACTCAAATACATACCTTCATGTCAGGCTGGGTGTTGAACAGATGAAGCATAGCAAGCTCAGCAGATATAGTTTTCCCACTACCAGTTGGAGCTCCTAAGAGAACATTCTCATTGGTGTGGTACAGGACATGAAAACTCTGCAAACTCAAGGAAGGAACTGAGTAACAACCTCCAATTTCCACTTGGTGCAACTTAAGAGAATATACTATATAGCAATAAAAGCCACGAGACGCTAAGACGGTAATGAATATGGACCTGTGTTTGAATAGGATTGAAGTGAGAAAACTTATACAATGCTTCATAAATTCTGTTGCCAAGTGCTGTCACGGGGAGAGGTTTCAAGTCTAGCAGCTCGGTGTGGGATGTACGACCCTGTATGGAGATTAGCTTGTGTGATACAGGACTTTAATGTAAACGTAAATTCCGAATAAAAAACAAACTTTGGGGAAGTTCCCTTCCCCCTTCCCCAAAAAATATGTGCGTGCTTGTATATGTAAATAAGCAAATAAGTAAATTAAAAAAGACTTCGTAAGAAGATAAATGCTTATATCAAATAAGACCTCTGGAAGTGCTAGATTGTGGAAAGATATAGTGTATAAAGCCTCTGCGTGTAGCCAAGAATCAGAAACAGCACGAATATAATATTGAGGAGGGTGTGGTTCAAAAATCGGCACAGTAAAGGAAAGCTTCTGTGGTTCCGCTTTTGCCATACGCTTTGTCAATGTGAAAAGCTCGGAGTGGTAGATGTGGTCATTCTCAGAGTCCTAAAAAATAATCAGCAATCAGTCAGTTCGGGACCAGTAAAATGTGCATTAGATGACAAAACAAAATATGTGCAGAAAAATAGCATTCAAAGTGAAACTGATGCGGTCGAGATTATTAGAGATAACAATGATGTAAGAGCTGTCAGATGGTCCGCCATGAATCCCAGTAAACAGGCATGCGATCTAATCCACGACTTAGTGGTTGTATCCACAGTCTTCATTGTCACATGGGTGGGCTGCACAAGGTGAGGCGACTTTGGATACAGCAACAATGATTGAGGACTTAACAATCTCTAATAACTATTCTCTTTAGTGGAAAGAATCACCACATTTACAACAACAAACAAACAAAAAACTAGCATCGTAACAATCACAACTATATATTCCTCTTCTCATTCATATGGAAACAGTAAATCATTTGCTTTTCCAACTGGAGAAGGTGAAATATTACATTTTATTCTCGTAAAGAACCCCATATTGTTCAATGTCAACAACATGCCAGAACGTGTACATTTCAGAACACGGGAAGAAGTGCTCCAAGCAGAAGGCTGACATTAGTTAACCGAGTCAAACAACTGGGTAGACTCCTCAAAGAATTACCCTTTATAATATAGGTGAATGTGCATGAATAATCAGCAGAGAACACCTACATGGAGGAACTAAAACCCATTTCTGAAGAATGGTGAGAAAAAGGACAGAATTCTAATCGCAATAGATGAACTGATAATGGCAGATTAAATAAAGTTTAATTCTATACTTCTATTAACGATCTGCTTTTCCCTTGTGACTTGGGAGTTTTGACATCATCACTTGGAACAAAAAAGAGGAGTCAGCAGGTTCCGAGTGCTGCAAAGGAATGGAAATCCAACTAGAGCAATTAGGAAGGAATTCTTTTGTGTAACTTGGGATAACAGAAGGTTGTCACCAACTTATTTTCCTACTCCTTTTTGCAGTGCCACTTCTATCTTCTATGTTTATTCTCTTTTGCCACTTCTATGTGCTTGTTAAGAATGTCAGAAAATAAGTTTATTCGGCACATTCTTGTGCCATTCTCAGCTGAATGTAATTCCAAAAATCTTTATAAAAACCCATAGCACCATCTCTTTTGGTGAGTTTTCTTTACTCCATGTTTACTTCCACATATCCCTGTTGTCTATCTGCTACCTTCTCCTCTTTCTTTATCTGTTCATGTCACACTATTCTTGTTTCCTTTTTGGGCGATTGATACACCTTCCCCCCCTTTCATCCCCCTCTCTGCCTCATTAAACGATCATAACCCACAAGCCCCGTTATCACCTGGCAATGGCATGTGCATGTTTATCGCCCATCATAGGAGAAAGAACTTGATGCTGTAGCGTGTAAGAGGGAATGAGCAAGAAGAGGGGGACAAAGAGATGGAAAGGGAGAAGGCTAAGGAAAAACCAAACGCAAATTTTCCTAGCTCGCAACCTAGGGAATAGATATCTTTTCCAACCTTATTTCTCAGTTTAATCTGAAATTTCAACATGGATTACAAACAAAACATTAATGGAAATGAGGTTAGTGTTATGCTTGAGCATGTTAGAATTCATGCAATGCATTAGAGAGAATGGTAGAAAAATAAGGGTATTGATGTGTATTATTAATTAAGAAATTGTATTTTAATAAAGTGTATTACTTGTCTTCCTAAATTAGGAGACTGATTGGGGTTTAATTGGAATTTGATTTGATTATGTAGGATTCCTTATTCTGAGGAACCTATTTTGTAGCCTTTAAACCAATATAAAAAAATATTCTCCTAATTCTTTTATTTTCTTTGTTTTTCCGCTAACTTAAGAAAGCCTTATTGGTGGGAAGCAGTTCTAAGAGCGACACACCTTATAAGTCGGTTGCCTTCTAAAGTCCTAGGTTTCAAAAACCCTATGGAGGTACTCTTAAAATTTTACGCGAATGTCAGTGCTACAAATCATCTTATTTCGAAATTTTTTGAGTGTATCCTTTGCTCATATCCACAGACAAAACAGGAAAAACTTAGATCCAAGAGCAATAAAATGTGTCTTTGTGGGATATTCTTCAACTCAAAAGGGATATAAGTGCTATCATCCACTATAAAAAAGATTCTATATCTCGACTGATGTCACTCTAAAAAAAAACGAGTCATATTTCACTCATTCTTATCTTCAAGGAGAGAACTCAATCATGGAAGATAAGGATTGAGATTTCACTCTCATTGATAATTTCATTTCCTCCCTCATCCTTCTCATCCATTGCTCCACCTCAAGTTGTTACCCTTGATGATAGGATTAAAGGACAGGTGTACTCAAGAAAGAAAGTTGTAGTTCATAAATTGGCACAAGTCCAAGAATTCAAACCGAATGCTAAAAATGAGGTAACAGTTTCTAAACCTTTTCCCCAAATTAAGTCTACGATTCTAGTGATAATCCTGGCGAGGACCTTTCGAGTGTCATCAGAAAGGTAATCAAGGGATGCACTTAACGTCCTTTATACCCATTGTCGTATGTTATATCATTGAAAAGTTCTCACCCTCTCATAAAGTTTTTCTTATTAGCCTATACAGTGTGTTCATTCCTACCACTCTATCCGAGACTTTATCTAACGAAAACTAAAAACAAACTATGGATGTAGAGATGGAGGCTTAAGAAAAGAATAAAACTTGGGAGTTGATGAGCTTGCATGCAGGAAAAAAAACTATGGGATGCAAGTGAGCTTACACTATGAATTAATAAACTGATGGATCACTAGAAAGGTACAAGGCAAGGTTGGTGGAAAAAGGATATATGACATATGGAGTAGATTATGAGGAAACATTTGCTCCAGTTGCCAAGATGAATACTGGCAGAGTATTGTTGTCATTTGCAGCCAACTATAGCTGGAACTTGCAGCAAATCGATGTAAAGAGTGTTTTTCTGTATGGAGATTTTGAGGAGCAGATTTATAGGGAGATCCCACTTGGGTTTAGAAGCAACCGAGTCACTAATCAGGTATGCAAACTTAAGAGAGTCTTGCATGGCCTTAAGCAATCTCGAAGGACATAGTTTGGAAGGTTCGCAAGAGTAACGATAGATATGGGATACAGACAGAGTCAGGAAGACCATACTGTTCATCAAGCATTCAAGTTCAAGGGGAGTCATGACTCCTTTAGTACATGTTGACGACATCATCATGACCAGAAATGATGAAAATGAGAGACAATTGTGGAAACAATGCTTGTCCAAGAAGTTTGAGATTAAAGAGTTGAGAGGTAAAAGTACTTCCTCGTTAAGTTGCACACTCTAAACTGGGAATTTGTATCTCTCAATAGAAGTATGTCACGAATCTTCTCGAGAAAATAAAAAAGTTAACATGTAAACTAGCAAACACTCCAATAGATCCTAATCACAAACTAGGAGAAGCCGAGGGTGACGGTAGGGGTAATACAAAAAACTGACGGACTGAAAAAAACTGACAAAAATTGATCGGAATATTCAATCCGCGGTCGGTCCATAAGCCCATTTGGTCAGTTTCGATTTTTTCTGGAAAATAAAAAGATTTTCGATTTGTTTTCTGTTTTCACTAAATATCTTCGAACCAAACCGAATGATATAATATCCAATCAAACTGAACCGAACCGATTTAGAATATCAAATTGATCTAAACCAAATTGAACCAAACATGTAAAAAGCAGAACTGATTTTGAAGTGATTCTGAAGTCCCAACCTGAAATCTCCAAAAAACCTCGACCGGACCAAACCAACCCAAGCCAATTAGCCCAACCTGAAATCCTCGAAAAAACTGACCAAACCAAAGCACCCAGAACTGATTTCGGTTTATCCACAATTTTGGTTGGGATCGGACATCACTTTTTTCACCCCGAACGGATCGGTTTGGTCCGTTATGGCAAGAAAAACCAACCAAACCGAACCGATCCGATTTCAACCCTAGGCGAAGGTGTTGTGAATAAAAAGATGTATCAACGTCTAGTAGGGAGACTCATTTACCCCTCCCACACGAGACCAAATATAGCTTATGCTATGAACATGATTAGTTAGTCATGCACAACCCAAAAGAAGTTCATCTGCAAGCTGCCAACCGAGTGCTACAGTATCTAAAGGGAACTCTGGGAAAGAGCATCTTGTTCAGAAGAAACATGGGACCAGTGCTTGAGGCATACACTGACACTGACTATGCTGAATCTTTGGTTGATAGGAGATTGACTTCTTGTACTGTGCTTTTTCATGGTGAGAATCTGGTGACATGGAGAAGTAAGAAATAAAGTGTGGTGGCTACATCCAGTGTTGAAGCAAAATTTTGAGCAATGGCTCTAGGAGTTTGTGAATTGTTATGATTCAAGATTATCATAGAAGATTTGAAGATTAAATGGGATAGCCCAATGAGACTACTGCTACAACAAATCCACAATCAAAATTGCTCATAATCCTGTTCAATTACATAAAAGTGGATAGACATTTCTTCAAGAAGAAGTTGAATAGGTTTGATTTGCACACCTTATGTGTGTGCTAACTGCCAACTCGCAAACATGCTTACTAAAAGATTAAGTAGTACAACATTCGAGAGAAGTGTATCCAAGTTGAAAATGAAAAACATCTATTCACAAGCTTCAGCGGGAGTGTAAAAAAATAAGGATTAATTAGGAAAGTGTATCAATTGTATTCCTAGTATTAGGAGATTGATTAGGGGTTAATTGAGATTTGATTTGATTAGGTAGAATTCATTATTCTGTGAAACCAGTTGGGATTGTTTAGGAATTGTTTCCTATTGTGTAGCTAGAAATTTGTGTCTATAATCGAGTGTATAGCCTTTGAATCAATATTAAAAAATATTCTCCCAATTTTTTTCTTTTCTTTTCTTTGTTTTTCTGCAAGAACTATGATGTTCTTCTTCTTAGGTTCTTGCTTGAACTTTCTTGAGACCCTCTCTCGAGTCACGTTTATATGCATTGGGAATTTGGACCTGGAAGAACACTAAGTGAGAATCTTGGCTACAGTTGAACCTAAACATTGACCAGCTTGTCTTTTCTTATCATACTCCTCTTAATGCAAAACTTTTTCTCTGGGACCAAGAATAACACAAATTAGACTTTTTTAACCTTTCACGGATAGGTTGTGAACACAAATTCAAGTATAGACGAGAAAGATCCACCTGCTCGAAGTCGAGGTCCAAATCTACCAATCAGAATACCACCGAGGCAACCCATCAAGTGTCTGTGGGTAGTCCTTCCAAAATTAAATCTAAAAGTACCATGCTGGTGTTATATACAAATTCGCCGACTTCTTATGAGAATAATACCATCCCATGAATCTTATTGAGTATCTTGGGGTCAATTAGAATTGACAAGAGATTGCAAAAGAAAATCACATTTTATATGTAAAACCTTTCACTTCTTTCATGTTAAGTTATATATGTAATATAATTAGATTAGATTTCGCTATGTTTTATTATGCAAAATAGAGTAGTAGACTAGATGAGGGTAATAGTGTAATTCCGTTATCTCTCTTTCTTGTATAACTATTACGTAATGAATAGAAATAAGATAATTCGGGATTATTAAATCTAACATTTTAGAATGCCAAATGCTAGACTATACATGTGGGCAAGCACAAATCTGAAATCTCCAATTTTATTCTACTTGTTTTTTCCTTTTTCCAAGTTGACAGAGAATTATTTTCAAAGCTCATAAAGCTCTAAACACGATCACCACAAACAAAGTTTATCGGCAAATCCAAAACGGGTGGGCACTTTACACGCCTAACAAACAAAGAGGTGAGATAGAGTCAGCACCTCAACCAGAATCCACCAATGTTGTGAGGCCCCATGAAAGCGATCCTTCCATATAAAGTCTGGACTTATGAGCACATCCACCTAGGAAATCTCAACTCTATTACCATCTAAAAATTGCAGCTAATTAAACAATGTACCCAAGTACAAGCTTAAAGAGTAAATGCATTTACCTTCAAAACCGTCCTGGTGATTGGACTTACAGTTGCAGTCAAGTGGATCAGTGGAAAGTATCCCAAGTATTGCTTAACCAACTTCCATTTAGAGAAGAAATCAAAACAAATAAAAATCATTGAGACAAACAAAGATATCAAACAAATGAGAACCACTTAATAGAAAAAGAAATACCCTTCCTCCAGGTGCATAACGTATCAGAGCTCCAATATCTTTCTCCTCCATCTCTTGGAGGCGATCTAAGTCAGCACCTCGTTCTTCAAGCTTCCTAAGAATCTGGGCAAAAAAACTTTAACTTGCCAAACAACGATTAAAACATGCAAGAAGTTTAAACAATTAATACAATAAGCTAGTCAAAACCTCTTGAGAGATATCCTTGTCAAATTGTCTGAGGGGATGTTGATGGGGCCAAATTTGACGATCCACAGCCTTGCAATAATCCAACATGTAGGAAGACATCTCACACCAACCTCTACGCAAACAGATCTCAAACAAAGCCCGCATGATACGAGCCAAGCTTGCACTTATATATGCAGCATCAGAAACCAAGGAAAAAGAGTCTATTGAGCCCCGAGAAATGTACAGCTGCCAATTTACAAGATCACCACATTGTTGTCGCATATGACATTTTTTCACAAGGAAGTCAAAGAGTATTTATGGTAGGACAAGAAGTGTGAAAACCTGAATAAGAATTGAAACTTTTCCATGTTTGTTGGTTGGCCCACCCTTCACTTCCAGCGGGCATGATGTTCTGACCATATTTTCCAGCTCATTTTGTTCCTCGTCTCGAACGACAATATTTTGAAACTCAGAGGAGTGAGCTACCATGTCAATTACCTACAGAAGCATAAAGAACATCATCACGGATTCAAGGAAATGTTGAAGAGCTACAGACTAAGAGAGTTAAAGTAAATAGGATACAGATACGTCGGGGAAAAGACTGTAATAATTAATTTTTTTATAATTATTGATCATACACTAGGCATAAAAAATAGCCAAAAGAAATAAAAGAGTAGCTGAATTTCTAATACAATTATAGTAAGCATTTAGCACAAGTCAATTATCAAAAGTCATTCAAAGTAGGAAGAAAACGATCAAAAGTACTACAAAGTATTCAATACGTGCCAAAAGTCTAAACCAATAAATGATAATTCAACTTTCCAACAAAATTGGACAATGGTTGTTCATCTGGTGATGATACTACCATATCAATCCATGTATATACTATACTTATATTCCAAATACAACGATTTTTTATTAAAAAAAACTAATCTGTATTACTATCATATGCGTTCATAACTTTATATATGTACTCCAATCCAGCAGAATGAGAAGAGAGAGAATGTGAGAGAGCATTGTAAGAGACAGAGCAATGCCCGCGCGCGCGAGAGAGAGAGAGAGAGAGATTGAACCATGTGTGAAATGACAGTCGAAGAAGATATGGTGTAGGCCCTTAGGGCTTTTAACTTTTTCTACTCCCATCATTGTGAACAGAAGATATAGCTAGATGTGTATTTACATATACACAAATAATTACCCTTTTTCCTCTTATACTTGTTTTGTATTTCTTAAAAACTTTATTTTTACCCCCACCGTGTCCAAAAAGCATCCAGACGTATCCTAAAAGTATCCATCGCGTATCCAAAATTAAAATGATTAATTTTAATGTTGAATACTTATTCGGCATATCTTATGTATCGGGGTGTATCGGACACGTATCGGTATCCTATAAGTATCTAGTATGTCAGACGTGTACGTGACTGGTTTTGGAGTATCCGTGCTTCATAGTGTGGCTCTCACATAAACATTCGACTGGAATGGTTCAAGGAAACTGGGTCAATTAACAACCTTCATGCATTACAAAATTGCGATAGCATACTCCAACTTTTCTCTTTAATGCCACAACACTATTTACGAAGAGAAAATCTATTGACTTAAAAGGTAAGCATGTTACCTTCGATATGCATTGTTGGTTCCATTTCTTTGACAGTTTAAGCATTTTGGTAGTGATCTCAGAGCCAAGGCTCCATGGAATCTAGGTTTGAGGATAGTTGCATGAACATTCCGCTATTATATAGAATAGTTTTCCGTAAGTCTTTCATGAATTGACCATATTCATAATGGTGCATTTATAGTTTCATTTTGCTCTACGTGCACAACTCGGTTGACGTACGGAGGTTGATATGCATTGTCATTAGACCCATTCCCTAATAGCTTAAGCTTTTAGAACAATCAATGACTATCGTAGCCACGGTTCCATGAGGTCTTTGAGTTCAACTCTTGGAACCCATTACCTCCATCATTATGCACTCTTCTGCTTATATTCGTAGAGCTTGATCTTTTTGTCTCTCCACATGCAAGACAGGGTCGCACCTAATTGTTGGTCAAGTTTCCTAACAGTTTATGCTTTTAGGAAGGCTGTTCTAACAAAGCAAACAAAATGTGAAACTACTAAACAATTACCTCACTATCATTCATGTGGCGTCTCAACATTTCATTGTAAGTTTCAACACTGGAATATTGAATATAAAAATGGCTAGCAATTCGACCAAGCTCAGTGCAGTAAAAATTTCCACTTTTCTCATCAAACCGCATCATTTTTGCTTTGTCAAGTGCACGTGCAGCATCTGCCACAAGAGCTCTTTGCTTTGAAGTTAAAGAAGGATCTGCAATAACCTGTCAAAAGTAAATCTATAAGTACGCCTGCAAGGTTCCCAGCAAAAATGTAGCCATTATAGCATCAGATCAATAGCAGATTTTGGAAGCAAAGTCAAGCCCATTTAAGCAATAAACTACCAAATTTATGTGGAGTCATCAATAATATCAATGCCGTGTTGGGAAGCTTAAGAAAATTTAACATCCAAGCAATCTGGTGATCGTGTGCATGACCCACACATTTGCTAGAAATGTAAAAACACTAGAGAGCACTCTTTATGCATGATACGTGCAAGACAAATCTATAGATACTAAAGCTCGAGAGGAGAGACCAGTCGTTGGAAGTATTTAGCTTCTTTTTCATTTTTTCTAATTAAAAAAATGAGTTTGAAGAAGACATTCTTATGAGTTGAATTGTCCTTCTGAAAACTAAAGGACAGAATTTATTAAAATAAGATCGCAGAAATAAATAGCTCAGGTCGAGGACAAAACTCCTTCACTAAAGATAAAAAAAGGATGGGCAAAAAGAGATAAATGCTCAAGGCTTTTAGAGCTAAACTATAGTAAACTTAATGATATTGGCCGGAAAAATTATTGGGTGGTCCTGGAGCACCTTACTCTACTGGTCGTCAGGACAATGGGCAATACTCAATCGATCAATTGAGAGAGAGAGACTCGCTGTTGTGAGCGGACTTGCATGCATGTCTCATAGCAAGCCTTGAATTCGAGCTCGAGCAAGAGGGAGAGAGAAAGAGGGGGGGTGGATTTTGTTTTGTATTCTTCATTGAATTTATGTTCTACATACAAAGTCAATTCATCTTGAAATACTTGATTCTTTTTCTTTTTCACTTTCTAAATGTTAAAACACTGCATATCTATGAAGTTAAGTGCTCATTTGGATATATTACGAATTTATAACCAAATCCATTTTACTATGTAGTTTAGGCTTGTTTTTTACTAGTCAGTACATGTTTTCAAAGTGTTCCTAAGTTGGTATTTAACTACAACCACTAATTTTAATGCAATTGTAAGAAACAAAACGATCTGACACTATTCATGAAATATGACATCATTAAAGATGCTTTGGTAAATGTGGTAAGAAATATGTCATAAAAATGAAAGTCTAGAATCCTAATTTCAACAAAGCAACAAAATGTTAATGGCGGAAACATAACTCGATTCAGGAATGCAGAAAAACATTACTAAGAGAGAATGGATTAAAGTGGCTTAGAAAAGGAAGTAAAGAACATAAACAACAAAAGAATGATTATTCAAGTTGATATTATAGAAAAGAACGGATTAAAGTGGCTTAGAAAAGAAAGCAAAGAATACAAACAACAGAAGACGGATGTCTATTGATGTTGATATTATAGAAAGACAATAAATGATATGACGACTATGAACGAATACACAGGTATTGCTCCTTAATCAATAGAAGATAGAGAGAGAGAGAGAGAGGGAGAGGAGACTCGTTTTGAGTGTATGATAGCTAGACAATACTATGTACTAAATGATGAACTCGGTTTAGTGCATAATTTTATCTCTAGTGTATATTTTGTAAAACTTATTTCTATTCTATTTAGTCTCACTTTATTTAGTTTCCTGTTTGGTAGCTATTCTACAAGCTTGATGAAAAAAAGTGGAAAAGAAATAGAAATTGAATGTTGGCTTGTGCATCTTATAAATAAAAGTTGGAGAAAGGAATAAGGAATTGTAGCTAAAGTGGTAAAAGAGAATGCTTCGAAGCTTTAGGTCAAGGTTCAAGACTTGGTGGAGCATGAATGGTTTGTTTTTGTAGAAGCATGCACCTTATTCCACATGTTGCCAAAGCACATGATAATATTCCAATGCGAAGCAAAAAGAACGTGGTCTCAAGGAATTCTAATTGGAATTGGCTTACTACGAGTAGATTAGTCAATAGATTTCTCATATTTTATAAAAAGCAAGCTTGGAAGAGATCCGGGAGAGCTAGCAGAGAGGAAAAAATAAACATTTCTCCTTATTTTCTTTCTTCTTGTGCATTTTGTTGAACTACCTTTTGTATTTCTTGCTCAAAATTTAAGAAGGAACAAAACTTGTACTTGATTTTCTTGCTCAATGCCTTCAAGATTTTATTTATTGCCTTTATTTGAAGCATTACCATTTTTGGCCAAATTAGTAGCTAAGACAAGGATAAAATTACATGTTTAAATATCTATATCTATAAATTATATGACTAATATCTCCAAATAAAAATAAGATATTTTAAATTTTTTAAACTGCTTCTTGTTCATTTGTCTATTTTTCATTGCAACATTAGAATTCAATTTTTTTTTTTTTGTTGACTTCAATTTATGATTTGTGAAAAATGTATATGCATTGTGTTTTGACAAATTTAGTGAACGTTTTGACTCCACATTTTTGCTTGGCAAAAGAAGAATTTTTTCAAAGCTACTAAATAAGAGTTAAGATTACTTTTCACAATAGAAAAGTATTGCCACTAATTTATTGTGCAAAGAAATTAGAGAACTGAAAAATATATATTTTATAGATATTGCCCATGCAATGGATTCCAATGCCCTAGTACTTACTCTAATTACTTGTTTAATCCATCTTTCATATTCACAAGGTTGTTTAATTCCAAAATAAATCCCAAAAATTGAACCATATTAGAAATTTTGTTTTAGATCAATTGAGTTCTTTAACTGCGTTCTGTCGGCAGTAGTCCCCTTGGGACCTCGTTCTTGCCGTGTTTATACTTTAATAGATTCATGTGCTTGATAAAAACCTAGTAATTGTGAGTGAATATAGACTTGGCAATAGACTGCATAATACCTCATCCCATCCAATACCATATGCCAAAGGATTCATTTTCATCCTTATAAAAAGATACGTATACCCAAGCCATGCACAAGCTTCCTTCACATTTGTCACAGTGCCAAGAACCACCTCAGCATTCAAATTGTCTCTCAAAGAGCTGATAAACTGCAGCACAAGCAAATGTAACAATATTTAGAAACCATTTAGCAAAAAAAAACAATATTTAGAAACCAAAAGCAAACTTATTTCATAGCATGTCCAAAAAATGAAGGAAGTCAATTAACAATGCTAACCAAAGATTAATAGGAGAAGAAAACATATATCTGGTGTGACAACGAGAAACTAAATTTCTGTTTGTTTCCATCAAAATGGGTAATGTACAATAGGAGACATAAAGGAAACAAAAGTGGATCAAGGAATTTCTATTTCACCTGTTTAAGGTTGTCCCGCATTGGTAAAACAACACATCGCAAGTGAGTATATGAGCCTCGTAGTCCTATATAATAATTGCCAATTAATTTGAGTTGGATGCATTAACATGGAGTCAGAGTTAGGCTTCGTGAGGATTTGGAAGTGTCATATTTTCATAGCAATTAGCTCCACTTGCTGATGCCCAAGGTGCCCCTTATTAAATATTGGGATTCTGTCCACAAATTCGTATGTTTACCTCTCCACATGGAAGGCAGTCCGCGCGTACAGGTGATTTTTAAAGCAAGACCCGCACTGGTAAAATAGCAGCTCCCAGGTTAGTATATGAGCTTTGTGGGCCTCTTACTTTTTTCAACTGTCAGGTCAACTAGAATCAAATCGTGACATCATAATTATCTCATAACTGATTAACAAACATAGACCCAAACATACAACTAGTTTTAAATATCATCAAAGCAAACACTAATGAAATTTAGCTATTTATTGAAATCTAATTTCTACCTTAAAGATATTAAGTTACGTATGCAACTAAGGTGAAGTAGTTGGGTTTCATTATTCATCATAGGTGAAGTCGTTCACCTTGAAGTGCTTTAACCATATCGTAACTATAACGATTGCACTTGCGTAGAGAAGTTTAATATGAATCCTTTTATGCCCTAGATGTGGTAATGTGGCTTAAATTCTTTGTTGTCTCTTGTTCCACCACTCAATTTCTGTCAAGAATTAGAGTCTGTCCCCTTCCGAATTTCGGGCAGAGGACCTTTTCCATTGTAGATCCATGCTGGATTGGCTATTATTAATGGAGGAAGAATCAATCAAGCCCACGTTCCTTCCTTCGTTCTTGGATTTCAATTACTTAGTGTACCTTGGGTATCAAGAATAATTGAATTTCCAACCAAAAGATGTGGTTTGTGGAAGCAGTTAGTATGAAAGCAAAATCAGATTTGGCTGAGTTACGGCTTGGAAATCAAAAGGGGACCTCGCCCAGTCCGTCACCAGAGCCTAGTATGTACTCACAAGAGCGACCAGAGTTCAGAGCACTCACTATCAACGCCAGGCAGCAGTCTCTACTGAAAAGGATGCAGCTAGTAGTGGAGCAGTGACTCGCGAATCGCAATGGGCTGTTATTGGGCTGATTCTTAAGCTTGTACACGGCATGGTCGTCCCCAAATTGCAGAAGATATAGCTGTTCGTGATGTATATGCTTGGCTTCGGCTTTCTCTTTACATCAACCACGGGTTACTACCAAATCGAATCTAATGCTGACGCAGTTATTAAAAGTTGTGTCTTCTAATTTGGTAGCTTTGAAGCAGGCCATAAACAGCTCACAAAAATGAAAATATCAAGAGGTAGCTGAACTAGTAAGTTGGTTTGTGTTCTACAAACATTTTGAGTTCGGCTATTTTGATTATTTTTAGAATTCCTCGACACGGGCCGTAGGACTTGCCTATGGGTTGTTTTTTGGGTCAAGTTGTATGTGTTTTATTCGTATGCTTCTAGAAATCCGAAGTTTAGGATTCCTAGAAATCCTGGTTTAGGAAGTCACCTACTCTATACAAAGGAATTCCTGTAATTCAACAGAGTTGACATTTGAGAGAAATTTCAGGGATTAAAAACTTTGGTTTTGGGTTGTGTGATGCAACTCTACCACAGCTGAGATGCCTAAAGCGTCCAGAATTTATTCCTACAGTTTTTTTTTCCTTCTTTAACTCTGTAATTCAACAGAGTTGACTGGTACAATTACTGTTTACAGGCACTGCTCACAGTGCCGGGACAGCCATGGACAGTCACCAAAAATCTAAATACATTCTCAAAACCCTACAGTTTTGGTACTCCTTTTGAAAACCTAAAATCCTCCACTTGTCCTACATCAAATTTTTGATAATCTGAGGACTGCAATTGTGCAAGATTGCTTCGTTCTCATCCACAACCTCTAACAATCATACTGTTAAAAGCAAATGTAACAGGACTGCGTGTGGTTGAGCTAACAATCTCAACTTACCCTCATGGGGTTTATCTCTCTGATGTATGGGCTTATAACCTTTAAGATGAATAAAACACATTTTTGTAAAATAAAAAAAGAGTTCAAAATACAACCAAAGTATGTGCACGTATAGATATGCATATACGGACTGGCATCCAAATCAGATGAATTGTCGAACACCTGAAGGTCAACTAACGAGAAGAATACCACAAACTACCACCGGATGAAATTGATCAGCAGACAGCCAACAAAGAGCATAAAAATTTGGCCAATTATCAATCAAAAGCTTCAGATTCAGTTAACCATTGGTGAAGACCTTCTCCAAAGATGAAAGCGAGGACAGATTTCTAAACGGCGGGTGAAGTAGGAACTGGTTGGTTTGAACCAGGGAAAGAGGGGATGGTATTTGTGGCTGTGAAGAGATCAAGAAGAGGTTTATCGAGAGATACAGCATTGTTGATGGCGGAGACATGAAGTTAAGAAGTGGGAATATCTTAGTTATGTAGAGATCATCCCAAGGAAAAGAGCAAACACAAAATCGATGGGTTAACACTACAGAACACAAATTAAACCAAGTGCACGTCTTCACCAGATTCCCACTGTGGATGGATCTTACAGGCTGCCGGT
The DNA here is from genome assembly GCA_014822125.1 of Arbutus unedo. Classification (NCBI taxonomy): domain Eukaryota; kingdom Viridiplantae; phylum Streptophyta; class Magnoliopsida; order Ericales; family Ericaceae; genus Arbutus; species Arbutus unedo. The sequence goes on from JABCMJ010002015.1 coordinate 20,014, forward strand.
CTAATCGCGGTTAAAAGCAGTTTTTGCTAACTGAACCAGCTTTACATAGGGAACGGTTTTGACAGCATAACAGTCCCGGAGCCAAGACCCGCTGACGGTTCAAAGGGTTCAAAAGACGGTCTGCTCCAGCTTTCAAAACCCTGCTGAAGATACGGAGAAACTTTCACAATATTTAACTAAACCACATTGCATATCGTTACATCACGGATTTTAAATATCAACATGCAGTTGACAATCTATCCATCTCCGAAGCAGGTATGAAAAGAAAAGGCAAACAAAAAAAAGGCACTATGTGCATCTAACATGACATTTAAAAGCTTAAAAATCAACCGAATAGCAACAATTTACCTGACTTTCAATGGGAAGTTGACTTGTCAGCAGTCTTAGATAGTAAGCTAATTTTTCATGAGTGGTGATTATAATGCCTTCCCCACTTTTGTCAAACTGAGGTCTTCCTGCACGTCCGAACATCTGTAACAGGCATCGGAGGGCAATTGCAGGTCACAAAAGTCGAAAAACAAAAAATAGTATTCGCTGACATACAGAAAATTACAAGATAAAACCCTTCTTCTTACCTGCATAACATCAAGCATCCCCAGGTCACGCCAGCCACCAGCCTTGGGATCATATAATTGAGTTCCCTGGAGAGACAACAAGGAGAAAGATCAAAACAAAACAAAAAGCAAAGTAACACTGAGATATTTAACTATGGAACCTACCCAGAGTACTAGATTGGGACAGCACAGAAGAAACATACAAAAAATAACATGAAAAGGTTCCAATTGTAATGTTTCATCTACTCGAAAATTTGCTGGTTTGATGAGGTTAGTTTGATGAATTGCACGATGTAATCATTCTATTTTGGTGACCTGCCCCAGCAAGCAACACAGCTGCACAAGAAATTTCTCAAAGACAATGCTCAAGAACAGCAGGACCAAGAGTGCTTTGGCTGACGAAAAATCCAACTAGAAATTATAAGAACATTTGTTAAGGCAACTTAAATTTGAAGAACATGTGGCATGGTTGCCTCCTCCCTCATTAAGCAAATTACATGGCTGTAACTTGGTTCAGAACAGGATTTTAGTGCACACACTGTGTCCCACCAGAAGATGGGGACTTCATTGAACTGTAAAAACAATGAAATAAGACTTCCCTAACATCAGAACCAGCCATGGAATCTGAAATTATTCTAGTTATGTAGCAGACCTGGTTTAAGTTCTATGACATCATAATGTCAATGACAACCCAAAAGAATCGACCCAGGGAGCCATTCTCCATCTGGTTGATCAGCCACTTCCTACAGATTTCCCACAAAGGAAACCCTTTCGTGGTACATAAGTGTTCATAGAAGGTCCGAATTGTAGGAAACTGATCCAGCCATATTAAGGTACTGTATCTAGACTACCCCAACTTTCTTGACTCACTTCGCAATCACATATATTTGATCTATCTCATTACAGCATAAATAAGAAGAACGAAATGGAAGAAGGCTGCCAATGGTTAACGACTCAATGGGATAAGAAATGGACAATTTGCAGGCATACTATAAAAAAAACTAGAGAAATACGCTACAGTTTGTAGTCAGAAATGGCCATCTAGATTTCAATATTTAAAGGTGGAAGTCAAAACCCTTTTTAAGGGGTCCGTAAGAACCAGGAACTCTCTAAATCCAACCTGCATTAGATTGGAGAAAGGCACAAAAACAAAAAATAGGTCACTCATTGTCGTCTACTAGCACAAAGATTAGAACTCAAAATTGATAGGCAGACCTAAACCAACCTACAGTGAAAATCATAGACCCATTTAACACAAGTAAACAAATGCTTCCAAAACAAGAAACTGATGCCCACTGCTATGAAACAAGCAAAATATTTTGGGCTCTTTGGATTCAGTAAAAGAACCTTTACCAAACACAAGTTTAACCAGAAACAAAAAAAACAGTTAATGCAAATATTGTCAACAAGTCATGCAGCACCAAGTAGAACCAGTAAGATGGGCCAAGTATTGCACAAACCTTAATCACCACAGTATGAGCAGGTAGATTTACTCCCCACGCCAAAGTTGCGGTGCAAGCAAGTACCTAAAGCATTTATGCAGAGAATTTTGAGAAAAGGCCTAACAATCGAGATATAATAGCACTATCTTAAGGTGAAAATGCTTACTTTCAAGAGTCCATCAGAAAAAAGGCGCTCGGTCAAACCTCTATCAGCGCGTAACATCCCAGCATGATGGACACCGATTCCATGTTCAAAAAGTTGAACAACCTGCTTATTCCTGGACTTCAACACTTCCCTCTGGAATGCACGACACAAATTAAACACATACTTGTGTTTGCCAAACCAATAAAGGATACAACCTCCTTACCTTAATCAACTCAAACTGTGGATGTGTATCATTTATAAAGAGCTCGAGTTCGCCATTCTTCTGGGCAAGTTCAACCTGCAAATGTGTCATACATAAAGATGTGCAAGTGGAAGCAAATTAAGCAGGAGGGGTCAATTTTTCCCCATCACGCATTTATATTTCTACTGTATATGACCTACTCTGGTGACATTTTACAGATAGTATACAACACAGCTAGTTTATGAGAGGGAGACATTAGAAAGAACGACTATTCTGCGGGATTGGAAGCCAAGATGGTACCAACAAAGTGAAAGCAAAAACCACATTTTGCAAGCCCAAACAATAACAGGATCTTTCAGAGGCAAAAAAGCCTAGGTATATTGGCCTTTATACTCAAAAGTGAAACACACTCAAGTGTTCCATTTACAGAAAAAAAAACCACATAAAGGTTATTGTTTTACTCATCCTTGAGCTTCTGCCACACAAAGGCTAATATTGGCTGCATTAGCTCGTACAAGAGGCCAGTCAGGTAGCGTCTTGCTTTGATCACCACCGGGAACAATGTTAAGTTCACATTCCTATCCAAGCATTTGCTCTGGGAATCTTGATTAATATGGGAATTTCTGGAATTCATAAGGATTATGAATCGTTTTCACTAATATTGTCCCTTCTCTCCAAATCCCATCCAGATTCTTGTTTCAGCTGATATTTTCACCTGCCCGCCAACTCTGAATCTTCCTGTGTATGGAGCCGTAGACTGAATTGTAGTCTATCTATTCCAGACTACTTTCCAGGAGAAGGAAAGAGTGTACTACCTGCTTGGTATACACAATGAACGCCCAGATTTCAGCCCTCTTAGGATGGTTTTCCAGCAGGTGGAGTTATATCTAGACTACATATAGTAACGGACCAATGATTTGAACCGTCCATCATTGCATGCGTGGAGATATATCAAGACTTTGGGGAGGACAAGTACGGAAATAGGCTTGCTGGATACCAGAGTTAACGGAGCTCTTGGATAAAAAGACTTTCTCTTGGGTTGAGCTTAGATGTGTTCCTGGATTAGCCAACAAGGACACCATGTCTTGCTTTGGAGATGCAGTGGGACTAATTCCAGATAGTCATATTTCCCATTTAGACGATAATGAGGCTCTGAGATTTTCTTCTGTTGAATTGTTTTACTCATCCCTCGCGTGGTGTCTATAATGTCATTCAACACCTTTGAGGACTTTTCATCTCTCTTCTTATAGAAGTTTTAATGCCCAATAAATGTTCCATAAGTTTTTTATTTACCGAAAAACAAAAAAAAGAATATTCACGAGTTCTTTACCAAACCCTGGAGAATTTGCTTATGCATGGATAAAAACAAACATATTCAGTTGATGAGTTACAAACTATGTCACACCGGCACGAACACACGACACAGACACTTCGACACATAAGTCTTTGAAATTGGAGGAATGACAAGTGGGGGACACGCTTAGGGAAATATATGAGTAACTTATTATCTATATACACAAACAAATCTCTAATTACAATCAAAATACCATATATTCTATTTTCTACATTTATCAATACATAATTCACTATAGTATTTCAACAAAAAAGTTTTATGACTCATACGTGTTTACATATTCAATCAACCATCATCTATCACACGAAAAGAACACCTTCACTAGTGTCCATAGAATGTGCTTAGAGTGCCCATAGAGTGTTGTGAGAGTGTCCTAGCATGAGAGTGGCTCCAGAGTATCCAAATGAAAAAGGTTGAGAAAAATATGGGACACTTCTTAGGAGAATGTTGGACACGTGTCCGGGTAGTGTTAGTGTCCGACACCGGTACGTGACCTCTGGCGTAAGTGTCCGCGCTATATAGGTTACGAATACAAATAACTTTTCCTCAATGATGTCAGAAGATGGAAAAATTAGTAATCTACCAGTTTATCAGCTGTTTTCCCCGTGTCTTTCCTTGAATGTACGAAAACCATAGCCTGATGCCCTTGCCTCAGTGAATCAACAACCTGCCACAGTAAAAGTTGGCCCGATAAATGGTGACTCAACAAAAGAGGGATCATCACGAGACAACAAACCACATGCTTTGAATTAGTAAGTCCATTAAATGTCTAAACTTTTACACAAGTCTTCGAAATTAAGAGCTTATTTACAGATCAGTTAAAAACATAAGCAAAAATGAGCTTTTCACCAAGCCCCTGCTCCTGCCACTGTTGCTGGTACTCTCTCCTGCCACTCTCTGCCCCCTTTCCTTCAATGCTACAACCTCAGTCCTCTCCCTCCCATTCCTCTGCTGCAGCCACCCCCACCCCACCTCACACCCCCCCCCCCCCCTCCCCCCTCCCTTCCCCACCACTGCCCCAGCCCCCCAACAATGTTGTTTTGAAAGTTTTCTTTCTAGCCCAAGACTCAAGGCAATTTATCCTATTTCTTCTTTCGACCATCTCTTCAGCATATCAAGGTTAAAATAGCAAAGGTAGAGTGTTCCAGGATTGCGCAAGCCAGAGTTTTTCTCCTAGGCTACATCTCTTGGTTGTTATTCTTCCATGTGCCCTTTCAGGAATTGATAAATTTGATTGTTATTTCCGTCCTGTGACCTGCAGAAGTTTGAGCTCCATGATTTGCTGAGATCAGCAGAATTACATGGACCGCACAATTTATGTTCCAGAGCAGTGTAATCCCTTACTATAACACATCAATGACTATGCAAGAGAGGCAGCTGCGGCGGGAATGTCGAGGAAGAAGAGGCAAAGACAAAAGTCATTCCTGTTTCTGTTTTTTAACTGATGTGTTAAGAAAGTTCTAATATGAACACATGAAAAAATATTCAAACATTCCGTGGAGGGACTAGTACATATGCATATAATAACCACAGTCCGACAGCAAAACTCTCCCATTAGCTGATCATTTAATTTATCAACAGAGAATGCAGGCCATGCATGTCTGAAATCTTGTGGGCTCTATGAGGACTCAGATCAGTAAATGACCAACTACCACCCCTTTTTTACTTTGCAGAGCAAAAAGATACTATGATAGTTCTGTGTATCCATTTCCTATTTCTTTCTTTATTTTAGTAACTCAGTGATTCAGCAATCCACATAGTTTGTTTTGACCCAACCATACAAAAAGTAAAATTTTCATTTAATGCCTTTAAAGTAGAAATCTCAAGAAAATTACTGCAAAATAAAGAGCACACGTTTAAAAGACCTTATTGTAGCAGATTTCATTCAACAGATTGGTGCGAGCTTGAAAGTTGTGCTCACTAATTCCAATATACTGTTGTGCAAGAGGAACAGGGCGGTAGCTGGAATCAAAGAAGAAAAGACCTGTATGCGGATTCACCCTCAGAAATTGTGCAACCTGGATGTTTGCAAGCACAGGGCGACGAGATATAGTCAACACCAAAGTATGCAAAAACTGAAGGCAGCCATTAAAGAGTACTGAATGCATCAAAGTATGTTAGTATGGATGAAAGATGTATGTATGTCCATAGTCAAGGGTAGCTGAAAGGATTGACCTCCAAATAGTTCGGTAGAGTAGCTGAGAGGCCGACAATACGTATCATGGTCTGTGTGGACTCTACCTGTCATAAACATCAGAAATAAATACGAATTCCCATTGAATTACATTAAATTCATGACACCATGCTTCAAAATATGCATTTAAGAGAGTTTGAAACTGTATCTGACCATATTATTAGGTCATGCAAGAGAAATAAGTAAATAACATCCAAAAAGAACTTTGAAACAGGTAAAAGTTATTGATGCCAACGAATATAAATAAATCATGCATATGAACAAAAAAAAAAAATCTGACAAGTACTTTTTTTGGTGCGTAATGGGATTATATGTAGAAGGCCATCAAGGGAATGCTATACAAAAGTAGGACCTATTGAAGTATAACCAGAAAGGGGGGTCAAAATTGCAAAAAGACCAACACTAATTCAAGAATAAGAGAATCAACAAAACATCAAGACTTGGTGACGTCTTTCCCGACTCCCATAAGCACCAAAAACTACCATAAAATTACTTCTAAAGTGAGGAACTAACACTCTAAAATAAGTCACTATATCACCATTCTTACCTAACTGAACTCCTAAATCCATCTCCACCACAGGACTAACAACAACAGTACAGTCAGGTTAGCCTCGAAAATGGTTCTTCAACCTTTAAAACCAAATCTTAGTCCCAAACAATTTTGTTCAGAGGTCTTACACTACGAAGTTCCAGTGAAAGGGAAAAATGTTTCTGTGGTTTTAGTCATTATCCAATGCTCAGTGGCTAACTCAACAGTCCTCTTATACCAAAATCACTTTTTATCCATACCCATGGGCAGTTCAGATGTGAACAGGAATTAAACAATTGTATCGAGTGAATCATCTTTGAACCACTCAAGTTCACTGAAATGCCACCTCTAAAATTGATCTTTTATAGTCTTTGAAACTTAAAAAAATAAGCCAATTGGACCAATGAGCCAAACGGCTGGGCACTTTTAGCCTAGAAGAGCATGAGGCTATTTGAAAGGAAGGAACTTTTCTTGCCTCATTTCCTTGGCAGACAGGAGTACAGTAACTTTACTGTGGTTGAGACAATAATTTATTTGTCTTCTCGGTGTGCAATACTAAGCAATGTCACTCTTTGATACAACCATGGAGGAGAAACACATGTTAGGAACCAGGCGTTCAGGACAAAAGTAAGTTTCCAAAAATGCACTTACAGAACTATTATGACTTTCTAACATGTGATATGAGACTGCCAAAAACTTAAAGCAATATACGCAACCTATGACAGAAATCAGTGTCCCAATTGTGAACTCAGATGTATACAAGGCAAAGAAGTTACAGACAAACAGATGCTTCAACTCAGTAAATTAAAGAAAAGTTATAAGGCACTCTCAATGCAACTACAACTTACCTGACGAAGTGTCCGAGCAACTAAGGCTTCTATTACAGGGCCTCTATCATCATTCAAAAGATGTACTTCATCAATAATTAGGAGCTTCACGAGCTTTGAAAGCGACATGTCACTACTTTTACGAGTAATGACATCCCATTTCTCAGGCGTTGTAACAATCATCTGATTGAGATAGAAGATAAGCAAGAAAAAACAAGCTGTAAATCAACATGTTGCCCAAGCATAACAAACAATCTCTCTTACAAATATAAAGCAACCTGAGTTTCTTCCAGTTCACTCTTAGAGAGTTGCATGTCTCCAGTAAGTTCTTTCACCGTGACATTCAGTGGAGATAAACGATGGCTAAAAGTGGAAGCAACTTCAGCAGCTAATGCCTTAATAGGAAACAACAAGAAATTAGAACTCTGCCTGAAGACAGAAATGAGTAAAACAAGAAGCCTACCTTCATGGGAGCAACATAAACTATCTTAAATTCATCTTTATGCAAGTAACCATCCTTGAAGTGCTGTCCAATCTGCCATAAAACGTTTGCTTCATTGACCATATAAAATGTTAAATTACCAAGAAGAAAATAAAAATGTTAAAATGCGACCTCGAAGAGAAATGGTAACTAAATTTATTAACAATTTACACCAAAAGGTTTGCGAGTGAAATTTATAGAATCCTACTGACACCACCAAACCAAACAGCTAAGCCTTGTGTTTAAATGGTGTGGGCTATATGAATTCTTTTCTGCCACTTTGTTCTGTCAAGGGCCACAAAAACCATTAAATTTGCTAAATTCATATCCTTTTTTAAACCTCATCCGAGAATATTTTAGACCTTGCTCTTCCCCTTGCATTCCCATTAACATTAATTGTATCCCTTTTCTCAACTTTTGCATCTAAATCCGTTGTATGGTCCAAACCACCTTAGTATATTTTCTCTACATCTAATATCACCTTTAAGATAAAATATCTTGTTAAGGTTTAAAATACCTTCTTCTTATCTGGAAAATGATCAAGTGAACGTAAATCTACATATGCATCCAAAAGGATCCGATAGGAGTGACCTATGTAGCACGGATAAGGACACGACAATTCTTAAAAAATGGGGACACAGATATGATGGGGGATACATCTTTTTTTAATAGTTTTTCAATTATCCGTACTTACATCATAACCACTAAATATATTTGTTTGGGCTTCTATCGAATGTGTTATCAAACAGTTGGTGCATGTCTATATGCGTGAACAAATCTTTCACATTACACTTTTGGCCCAATACTTTTAAAATTATAAAAAATTACCCATGAAAAAAATTATTAAAATTTTCAAAAACCACCCAGTCGTGCCAATTGTGTCCCTGCCATGTCCCCATTAAAAAAAATATTAAAATCTAATGGCCACGCCACGTGGCGTATCTCATACATGCTCCGCATGTCTCCGAGTGTCAGACATGGATACGGCGACCTCCTAGGAGTGTCTATGCTTCATAGGCAGTGACCTACAAAAGATGTATATGATTCACATATGAAAACAATGTCCAAGACTGCCATCACGGCAAGGTAGTGCAGATATAGTCCACCATCGTCTTTCTACCATTTCCCATAACCCAGCCATGACGCGCTGTCCACTGCCACCACTCCCTTTACCTCTTACTAAAGAGGACTCTAGTCTCATTCTCTGAATGACACTGACCTGCTAAATGGTATGCCTTCTTCCACTGTTTTTTTTTCTCTTCTTGTCCTTGTGTTCGCTTCAGATTGTCTTTTGATGGTTTTCTTTCATTTTATCTCTCTGGGGTTTTTGTATCTTAGAAACTTATTTGGGCTCTGCTAACTACATCTTCTCTCTGCCAGTCCCTTTACATCTCACTGTTCATTCTGCCGATGAGGAAGATAGCCTCACCGCCTCCCTGTCGTTCATTACATGTAGGGAAAATTAGCTTCGTCAAACTGTCTTGTTGATTTTTCGGAGTTGAGCAGTAGCAATATCAGGTTATTGGGGACTTCTATGGCATCACAGATTGAACTCATATCTGCCTACACATTAGTTTTTCACTTTAATTCCACAGATTTTTGGTATCAGTTAGGCATATTTATGATTTAATTAACCCAAATAGGTAGCTGCTAGTGGTCTACAAGTGAAGTGCAACAGGGTTGAGCACAATGATCTGGCATGCTGTTGTGGTGTAGAACCAAAATATAACTTCTAGGAATCTGCATCTGCAGAGAATAAGAATACACACTAAATCAAGAGAAGCTAGGAAATCTTTATTCATTGAATAATCGTAAATATCCGAGTAGCCTAAAAGATAACCAAATATAAAAGATAAAAATAGCCTAATGTGGGTATCCGTAAGCCCTCCTCCACTTGACACCTCTGGAGGAGCTTTCACCCACCGAGAGGTCCTCGACAGTAATGTGGATATTCGGGAGTCCTCCACTAGACATCTCCAGAGGAGCTTCCACTCACTAACATG
>JABCMJ010002023.1:0-10869 GCA_014822125.1 Arbutus unedo
TTTTGGAGAAAAATATTTTATTAACGTTTCCGGATTTTCGGGACGTTACATTAAAACTATACCATTTTTCATAGTCAAGATAGACCTACTGAACCACTGTGTTACAGTCTTACTGGTGGTGTGTTTGATTTCACCTAAAACTATGAACTAAAGACTTATGTTCTACAAGAACTGATAATCTGATTATTTATGTATAAACTAAACTCTACACACCTGATTATACTATGTAGAATAAGAGACACTCATGCACAATATGATATGATAGAATGCAAACATTGCTCATAAAGATTCTCATCAAGAAAAAGAATAACTGTTTAATAAATTCAAATAAAAATTAATCCATTACATAAAGTTATGGCTTTTAGTATAAAACCCTAACACCAAAGACTTATATTCTATAAGAATCAATAATTTGATTCTCTGTGTGTAAGCCAAACTCTACACACCAGATTATCTACTATGTGAAATAAGAGACAATCATGCACAAAATGATAAGATGTAATGTAAACATTGCCCATAAAGATTTCCATCAATAAAAGAAATAATTGTTTGATAAATAATTCAAACAAATATTAATCAATTACATAAAGTCATGGCTTTTAGTATAAAATCCTAACAATCTCACTCAGACTCAAAACCATAATGCCATACATCTCACTCACAATCCCTCCACATGACTATCAAAAGTTTTTGTTGCTAGACATTTGTGAAAAGGTCTGCCAAGTTGTTCACTATTGCAATCTTGGTCACTGTTAGATCACCTCTCTGAAAGAATTCTCATATAAAATGATACATACACTCGATGTGTTTTCCCTTCTTATGAGTCCTTAGTTCTTTTGAGTTAGCAACTGCATCACTATTTTCACAGTAAAGTGTAATAGCTGATTGCATTGAATGGACCACATATCCATTAAGAAGTTTCTAAGCCAAAGGGCCCCCTTGGTTGCCTCAGATGCTGCCACACATTCAGCCTCCATGGTGAAATAAGCAATACATGATTGCTTGATATTCCTCCAACTTATGGCTCCACCTCCTAGGGTAAACACATATCCCAAGGTAGACTTTCTAGAATTCCTTATGTAACACAAAGTCCGAGTCTATATACTCATAAGGTATTACACTATCTGACTGGTAAATCAACATATAATTTCTAGTCCTTTTCAAGTACTTCAAAGTATATTTTACCACAGTTCAATGTTCTTGTCTAGGATTAGGCTGAAATCTGCTAATCATGCCTACTACAAAGCAGATATCAGATCTAATACATAGCATGGCATACATAAGGCTTCCTACTACAGAAGCATAAGGATTTGCTCTCATCCTATCTTCCTCTTCAAGTGTCTTAGGGCACTAATCCTTTGATAGATAGATTCCATGTCTGAAAGAGAGGAACCCTTTCTTGGAATCTTGTATGCCAAGGCAAGAATCGTATCGATATAAGTAGCTTGTGATAATCCCAACATCCTTTACTTGCGATCTCGAATAATCTTGATCCCAAGGATGTGACTGGCTTCTCCTAAGTCTTTCATATCGAATTGGTTAGACAACCACACCTTCACTGAAGATAACACTCCCACATCATTTTCGATGAGCAAGAAATCATCTACATATAGTAGCAAGAACATCACTACTTTTTCGTTGCATCTCTTATACACGCAAGACTCATTCGAACTTTGATCAAAACTAAAGGATTTGGTTGTCTGACAAAACGAATGTTCCAAGACCTTGATGCTTGCTTAAGTCGATAAATGAACTTTTTAAGTTTGCACACTATGAATTCCACTAGTTGCATTATGTATATGCATTCATCTAGATTGCCATTAAGGAATGTAGTCTTGACATCCATTTGCCAAGTCTCGTAGTCAAGATGAGCCACAATGGATAATAGAATCCGAATGGACTGCATGGCTACTGGCGAAAATATTTCCTCATGGTCAATGCCTTCTTTCTGAGTAAAACCTTTCGCTACAAGCCTAACTTTAAAGGTTTCCACCTTCCCGTCCACTTCTCTCTTTTTCTTGTAAATCCACTTTCATCCAACGAGTTCAATTCCTTCAGGTGGTTCTACAAGATCCCCGACTTAGTTAGAGTACATAAACTCCATTTCTGAATTCATAGTTTTTTGCCAAAATTTCACACTTGTGCCTTGCGTTGCTTCATTGTAGTTATAGAGTTCAGCATCTAGCTCCTCAGTGATTCTATCAAATGATTCTCCCAAGAACATGTACCAATCAAATTGAATAATAAACCTCCCACTACAATGAAGCAATGTTGTGTCAACTGTGGTTTCTTGTGGTGTTTCCTTTTGCACTAATGGTGTTGAAGAAGTTTGCATTGGTCTCTCTCCCCTCAATTCCTCTAGAACAATCTTACTTATGGGCTTATAATCCAAAATATAATCCTCCTCTAAGTATTGGGCATTGGTACTAACAATGACCTTCTGATCTTTAGGACTATAAAATAAACCACCATTCGTTCCTCTAGGGTAACTCACAGAGAAACAAACTTCTGTCCTTTATTCCAACTTATCTTCATTCCCTTTCAGCACATGTGCTGGACTACTCCAAATTCGAACATGCCGCAAAATAGGTTTTTGCTCAATTCACAATTATGTGGGAGTAGAAGGTACTGAATTAGGTGGTACCAAGCTAAGAATATATGTTGCTATTTCTAATGTAGGTCCCCAAAATGAAATTGGTAAAATCTGAATAACTCATCATAGATCTTACCATGTTCGTAAGAGTCCTATTCCTTCTTTTCTCTACACGATTTTGCTGTGGCATACCAAGTGCAGACAACAGGATGTAATCCTCTAATCAAATAAGTAGTTCCTAAACTCTCCCAAGAGGTATTCCTCATCACGATCAAATCGTAGTGTCTTGATACATTTTCTAAGATGCTTCTCTATTTCCACCCTATACTCTTTAAATTTATTAAAGACTTCGAACTTATGGCGCATCAAATAAATGTACCCATACCTTGAATAATCATCAATAAAGCTGATGAAATATTTAAAGTCATCTCTTGCTTGGACATTCATAGGTCCACACAAATCAAAGTGAACCAATTCTAACAGCTCTTTGGCTCTATACCTTTTGGCCGAGAAGGATTACAACTTTGATTTGCAATATCACTCGGGAAAAGCTAATGTAGTAGTGGACGCCTTGAGTAGGAGACTGATCTATCTAGCGAGCCTAGCAATTCGTGATTGGAAGACGATGCAAGACTTGGGGTTCTATGCAACGTACTTTGAAAAAGTTCGAGAAGGGGTGACGTTGTGCAATTTGACGGTTCAATTGGCGTTATCAACTCAAGTGGTTGACGCCCAACAACACGATGAGAAAACAAATGAGTTACGTAAGAAGTGTTTTGGTGGCAACGCTAAAGAGGGATGGATGATTCATGTCGATCAAAGTCTATGTTTCCAAGCAAGTTATTTGTGTCTATTTCATGTTGGAAAGATATCTTGAGGGAATTTCACCATTCACCATTAGCCATTCATCCGGGAGGCACGAAAATGTATCACAATTTGCATCAACAATTTTGATGGTTCGGAATGAAACAAGATGTGGTGAAGTTTGAGTCACGGTGTCTTACGTGCTAGCAAGTAAAAGCTGAACATCAATGACCTGCGAGGAAATTACAACCACTACTAGTGGCTGAATGGAAGTGGGAGAATGTGACAATAGATTTCGCTACTGGTTTACCAAGGTCGCCGAGAGGGCACGATACGATATTGGTGATTGTTGATCATTTGACGAAAACCGCTCACTTTTTACCTATTTAGGTGACCGATTCTATGGAGAAGCTTAGTCGTTTGTATATTCACAAGATTATCCGCCTCCATGGAATTCCATTGTCTATTGTCTTTAACCAATATCCGCGGTTTACCGCACGATTTTGACAAAGCTTACAAGCAGCATTTGGTACGAATCTTTTATTTAGCACCGCTTATCACCCACAGACAGATGGACAATCTGAGCGGACGATTCAAATTTTGGAAGACATGCTTCGAGCTTGTGTCTTAGATTTTCGGGGTGGTTGGGAAGATCATGTACCACTTGTTGAGTTTGCATATAATAACAGTTATCAATCTAGCATCGAGATGACACCATTCAAGGCATTGTATGGTAGGCTGCGTAGATAGCCCACATGTTGGACGGAGTTGGGAAAGGCCACTAGTGTGGGCCCAGACTCGATTGGAGAGACTATCAAAAGCATGAAAGTGATTCGCCAACACCTCATGGCCACACAAGATAGGACTATCGAATAAGTCAAGTTGATACGCCAAAGACTTCTTACCGTGTAAGGTTGCCGATCGCCGCCGTAGCCCGTTGTCATTCGAAGTTGGCAACCATGTGTTCTTGAAAGTGTCACCATGGAGGGGTTTGTCATGCTTTGGGCAGAAAGGAAGGCTTTTGCCATAGTATATTGGGTCATTCGATATTATTGAGAGGATTGGAGAAGTGGTGTACCATTTGGCTCTACTGCCAAAATTATTGGGTGTACTTGATATTTTTCATGTATCGATGTTGAAAAAGTACGAACCGGACTCATCTCATGTATTGAGTGGTCAGAACTTGACTTAGAAGTCAATGCCTCATACGGAGAAGAACCAATACGTATTCTTGATACTCATGAGCAAGTGCTACGGGACAAGACTATCCCGTTAGTACGAGTGTTATGAAGTAACCAAGGCCGAGAAGAGTCGACATGGAAACGAGAGGATGAAGTATGAGAGAAATAACCCCAAGTTTGTTTGTGACTTAATTGAATATATTGTGGTATGCTTGTTGGTATTATTTCTTTCGGTTTGAATTTGATTAGAGTAGACTTATTAAGTCATAAATTTTATATGGCAATTTGGCATTTTTGATGCATGAACTTGTTTGTATATGTCACCTAATTGTGAGACTTGTTCAATCATAGTATTTTACATGCAACCAGCATTGTTTGGACATGTTCACTTAACATGGTTATTCGAGTTTATGAATTTCTGAAGTCGAAATAGAAATATTTTATTCAAATCTTGTGGACTTGTAGAGTCATATTTTGTCCCTATAGTATATTGATTTGACGTTGTTAGTATCATTGACATTACATGACTGTTGGAATTTTGTGGACAAAATTTCTTTAAGCGGGGAAGGATGTAAGAACTTGGAAATTTTTTTGTTTTATTTTGGTGTTCAAAAATATTACGATGATTAGAATTGATAAAGGTATGCTTTAGATGGGATTGAATGATAATGTAATGAAGTGGGATGAAGGTGTGAGGAGTAAAGAACGAAGAAGGGGTGACCAATCAGGAGTTGAGAGGAGACTTGGTTGAAGGGTTAGAAGAAAACAAAATTTTGCACAGTGGCCAGCTGTGACCGGTTAGGACCTCGCATGGTTTGTTGGGTGACCAGTCAGGGGGAGGGAGGTTCTGTTCTAAGGCAGTAGCCAGCCGTGACCGGTCAAGCGGGTAAAAACACGAACGTAAATAGGACAGATCAGATTTTTTTTAAAGACATAACATATACACACCCAATCATATTTCTTCCCTTTCTCTCTCTAGAAAACCCTCATTTTCACTCCCTTCCCACTCAAGTACATGTCTAACCCCTAGATCCTTCAAATTTTTCCATGAATCCTTCAATATCTGTTGATTTCTAGCCCTTGGAAGTGGATATCTTGCTCGGAAAGGACTTGGTGGAGTTTTCTTCCACCATTGAAGCTAGGTATTTTTACCTTGGAGCTCATATCTTGGAATTTTCTCTTGAGATAGGGATTTTCTTGCTTCTCTTAGTTGTTTAGGGTTTGCTTCGGTGTCTTTGGGTGTGATTGGTGAAGTATTAGGAAGTAATGTTGTATCTTTAGTTTGTAGATCTACTTAGATATTTTATATATATATGGATGGGTTGAGATATGAGTTCTATAAATTGAAATGAGATGCCCCTTCTTTGTTCAAAGTTACTATTGACGAATCAATGAAAGTGAAACTAGGGTTTGATCCTTGACATACGTGGACACATGAAAATACGACTTATGAACTAGATTTCCCTACGGAAATGCTAGGGGAATTGAACACTTCCTTCTAGAAATGCTAGGACGGTTGGATTGGATTCCTATGGCAATGCTAGGGAGATATCTAACTAGACTCCTCGAAGGGAATGCTAAGGGATGCGAACTAGGATCCTACAAGAATACTAGGCACGATATGGACAAACATAACGAAAAAGGGTAGTTTGACGACCTAAGTGGTGAAGTGATGTAGAAGTATATGATGAAATTATCTTGACTTATGAACAATTTGATGGACAGTTGGTACAAAGTATTTTCCCTTAACTATATGTCTAAATAATTATGTTACATAGATTATTTGTCATGCCATATACATTCATACATATGTGGGATTGGCATTGAATTTCTCTACTGGGCTTGCTAGCTCACCCCTTTGTATTTTCAGGCGATGTCTTTGGACTTTAGCACGGGATGCATAATGTGCCTAGAGTGCGATATAACAACTTTTGAGAGCTTTTACCGAAGAGTTATCTAACATCTTCAAACAATATTTTTTTGAAGATGTGCTTTAACTCTTTTCTTTAGTCTTCTTCTGTTTAGTGCATTAATGTGACCTCTTATGTAATTAAACAGTAGTCTGGTATCCATTCAGGCATGGATTGCCCATGGGATTCTATCACATTTTGGGGACTTGGTTTGTAAATATTGGGGTATGTATGAAAGGCTTCGTCACGACACATTATTATTGATTGTGATGTTTTTAAAATTGGGTAATTATGATTTTACTATGTTTAAAATCAAGGGCGTGACATAATCCCTCACTTAGGTCTATTCAACCATCTTTGTGTTAAGCAAGTCCCTCGTAGCAACCTGCCTTGCCACACAATTCTGATGACCAAATATTTCTTTGACGTTCATCATCATGTCATTGGCAGTGGACATCGACTGATGCTAATGTTACAGAACATTTGACATAGATGCCAAAATATAATACCGCACTATCTCATCAACCTTAACCCACTTCTTATAAGGCCGGAGTTCCTCATCAGTTGCCCTCTTTTCAGGTTTTTGTGGGCAATCCTCACTAAGCACATATTTGTACTCTTCAGCAGTTAAAACTATATCCAAGTTTCTTTTTCAATCAATATGATTAGGTCTAGTGAGTTTGTTTTCTTTGAGAATGACTGAAAATAGATTGAAGGAGCGCATTTTTTAATCTAAGAATCACATAATAACAATTATGAAGGTCAAATAAAAATTTTTAAATTTCATTTAAAATATTGGTTCCCTCTACTAAACTATTTAAAGAAAACGTCGGTAATCCGTTACACTGTGAAAAATATGCCTTCGATGGGAAAATCTACTACTTTTCATTATTTGTGCAGATAGGCCTTTTCCTTTTAATTTTGACTATCTAGACAAAAAAGCTATTGCCAAGGAAAATTAAATAACCGACTCAATTTTGGTTCTACAAATAATAGCAGTGACTCAGATGGAGAGGATACTATTATAGTTAATTGTAGACCATCACCTCACACTTAATTGATTATTCCGTAATTAATCATTTCAAATGGAAACATGATTCACACAATAATTAAGTTAGAGTTATTTCAATGAATCTTGTACCGATGATTCCACAATTAATTTTGTCCGATGTGGAGAAATGTTCAAAACTAATCAAATCATCTACAAACTGGTGATGGAGACCACGGAATTTGTACACGACAAACTCATTCTCCCATTAGTTATTTAAAAATATTTTTCCATAAGGGTTAACAAAAATATTTGCATGTGAGTGATCTAGGTATAGGTTAATATTTCATATTGTCCAAAATTATAAAGGAATTATAATTAAACAATGAAGCAATACCAATCGCATATCCTAAGGAAACATAAACATAATAAGAATCCCAGCTATTATGGTCAAATCATCAATTTTCAAAATAGGCTTGATTCTTGCCACACTATTTCTTCAACAAAAACACATTGATCCCTCCAAAAACGATGATTTTTTCGATCATCAGAACATGTTATTACATATCGATTCTATACCTCCAAATTGGAGTTCA
Organism: Arbutus unedo; assembly: GCA_014822125.1. Taxonomy (NCBI): domain Eukaryota; kingdom Viridiplantae; phylum Streptophyta; class Magnoliopsida; order Ericales; family Ericaceae; genus Arbutus; species Arbutus unedo. Next base: position 8,073 of record JABCMJ010002023.1, read on the forward strand.
CAAGACAATATCAATACAAATAGATGTTGTGAATAAACTAAAATCTTTACATCAAACCATAAGCCTCCATATGATCGGAGTTCACATGTTACATATTAATATTACAACCCAGAACTAGTAATAATAAAAAAAAAATAACCAAACATAAAACCAGTGTGGAATCCAATCACACCAAACCATTCAATCCCACAATCATACATGCGTGACCATAATAGGGGTATGAAAAACTACAAAACAGACATTATCACAATACTACGTTCTATTTTAAGTGGACAACATGGTTTGTATAAATCACACACGTTATCCTAGCCAGCTTTGATACAACTGTTAAGGATCGATTCCCGAGACTCACTGATGAACACGTACAGATTATACAACAAAAAATATGAAACACTACTAGGCAAAACTAGGGTTCATACCTTTGAGATCTCTCTAGTTTGATCTCGACAATTTTCACAGTTTAATCCTGATCGAACTGTGAGCACGATTGGAATGATCTTGCTCGACTGATCTCGAGATCTTCTACCGTAATTCTATTGCACATTGATCACGAACTGAATGTGGGCTTAAAAATATGATCTTCATGTCTTTACAGAACTTCTCTCAATATTTCGAGTATTAAGTTGTCTCTGACCTAGAAGGCATAGCGGTATATATATATGCAATGATAGGGACCCCCAAGAGAAGTATGGGCTAAGCTTCCTATATAATTCGGGATTCGTTATTCGAACTCGGATTAAATCCAAATTACATAAACTACAATTTATACTACTATAGAATTATAATTGCATTATCTTCGCATATCTCAAAATTATATTTTAAGCTCCATTTTATTAAATGTTTATTTATCTCCCCATGTTAAGATTACAGATACCCGCTGATTAAAATAAATTACTGACAATTTAATCAACATCTATTAAAATTCTTTGAGACATTCCACTTAACTTATTCATTATGTCGGGTACTAATATGCACGTGCAGGATTTGATATAATCGAAACTTATAAGCTTCTTCAAGAGGATATTATCAATCCCTATAAAATGGTGTAGATTCAAATAATAATTAACAATTATTATACACTTAATATTGTGACCCAACTCATCAAGATAATTGGTCCACAAGGCCTCACTCTATATAAATCAAAGTCAACAATATTAAACGTGCACATCCATTTTGGATTAAGAGTACAAGCATTCATAATAACCATGAGATGCGAATTATATTATATTGTCAGTATAAATACAATTACTCCAAAACAGTCATTTTCAATAACACAAAGTGTACTAACAGAGTGAGTTAAAACTATATTATTTCCGTAGTCAAGACAGATCTACTGAAACACTGTGTTACAATTCTACTATGGTGTGTGCAATTTCACGTAAGACTGTGAACTAAAGACTTATATTCTACAAGAATCAATAATCTGATCCTCTTTGTGTAAGCCAAACTCTACACACCAAATTATCTACTATGCGGAATAAGAGACACTCATGCACAATATGTTAAGATATAATACAAACATTGCCCATAAAAGATTCTCATCACGAAAAGCAATAATTGATTAATAAATCAAACAAATATTAATCAATTACATAAAATTATGATTTTTAGTATAAAACTCTAACAAGCACGATGACCATATTCAGCATAACCAATCAACTCTATCACATATCCAGATTATGCAATTCCTAGTTACAGCTCACTTTGCCATCCATATCCATATTCGGCTATCATGCTCAATTGTAAAAAAATAGGGTCAAACATTACGATTCTTGGTCAAATGATTTGCACGAGATCCTTTGGGGATCCATGGGCATGTGGTGTATGCTTGTGCATTGTGTACATGCTATCTGGACAGTTTATCAACACTGGACAGTGTCCAAAAGATCAGAACAACATTTTATAAAATTTTAAATTTTGAATAGGTCGCTCGAGTGGCCTAGAGTTCGCTTGAGCGAGCAACTGAAATCCAGAGTTCGACAAAACTCTGACTTTTCTTTGAAAACCAAATAGTGTTCAGAAAATTTAACAAGGTCGCTCGAGCGGACCTTTTTTTTTTTTTTCAAAACTTGCAACTTTCTGATTTTTTTCTACACAGCTCAAAATTAAAACCCTAAAACATGCTTTCTGGATAAAAATAGAAATTTACAATAGAATTTAAATCCTAGGGGTTAGTAGTAAAGAAACTTACCTCGATTGAAAAAAACATGAAAGAACCAAGTTGAATTCGATGAAATTTGGGTAGAACCTCGACCTAGGTTTTCTTCCTTCAAAACTCAAGAATGCATGCTTGACCTCAAGAATGCAATCTAAGAAAACTCACTGGTGCTCTAGTACTACGAAGTTATGTGAAAAGGCTTGAGATTCCATTGCTTTATATAGAACATTGAGATTTTGTAACGACTCGAAAATTTTAAATGATTTTTTTTGAAACTATTAAAATGATTCATAAGTAGTTAATTAAAATTTAATAATTAATTAGCATTAATAATAAAGAAAATCTCTTAAGTTTAAAATTTAAAACATAATAAAATAATTAAAATAATATCTCAATTTCTAAACAATAATACTGGTGCAAAATTTAAATAACATTAATAATAATAACCCCACATACAAGGACCTTCAATGAACTGTCGACGGTCTAACTATTGGTATAGTTAGGATTCCGCTATCTCGAGACCCTTTTCTTCTGCTTCGGTAGCCACCACTTATGCTTCAGATTCAGGCTCGGCCTCGTCTCTTACATCTGGTTTGACCCTAGGGTACAACGTACCATGAGTATTGAAACCCAGAAACA
>JABCMJ010002025.1:0-12564 GCA_014822125.1 Arbutus unedo
TATATATATATATATATATATATAAGGAATCTCACATTTTGCTAAAAGGTGGACTTTTCATTTTCTGATTAAATTTTGATGATCAGAACAGTTTAATTTTTTCTAAAACGCATTTTTAAGTATACTCGCGAGAAATCAGCTCAAAATATTATCAGTAAGAGTTTAATCCAAACAGTTTTTCATAAAACTGTTTCTATCAGGATTTATGAAAAAATGTTTGGATCAAGTCCTTATCAATATGTTTTTGAGCCGATTTCTAGATGATACCCTCAAAAATATATTTTAAACACATTAAGCAGTTCAGATCGTCAAAATTTAATTAGAAAATGAGAGGCATGCATTTTAACAAAATGAGAAATCCCTCATAGGATGTACACACACACACACAACTTTACGTATACTCTAAGCCTATCCATCCCATCCCCCAACCATTCCCATCGCTCTTCCTTTGTTCCTCTCGACCTTTACGCCTCAAATTTCCTCAAACATCTTCTATTTCCCCTCAATGTGGCCTCTCCTTACCCTACACACCTTTACATATAGTCTGAGCCTACCCATCCCATCCCCCAACATTTCCCCTCGCTGTTCCTCTTATCCCAGCCACCTCTGCACTCTGAATTTCCTCAAACCTCTCCTGCTTCCCCTCCCCAGCATGGCCTCCCCTCCTCCCATACCATCGCTCAACTCCTCTACCTATAAATTCCATAGCTCCATGAAGAATGTTGCATACCAACTGAGAGACAGAAAGAGATGAAGAAGAACAAGGTCTACTTTAGAAGCTAAAGAAGAAGAACATTGCTTTGCCACACTAAAACTCTATGCATGTGCCAAGACCCTCATTTGAGGTATAAGATTCGAGCCTTACCTCCTGTACTCATGGAATTTAACCCTATCAAAGATTTACAGAGTTCAACATGCTAAAAACTAGCAAAAAAAATGACCTAGAGCACTATCGAATGTTGTGACGGATGGGGTGCCAGATGTGGTGGTAGATGTCACACTAGTTGTTGCATCGAGCATTCAAGTCTCCCATTTCATGACATTGATTTGGAGTTGACTTTCACCCAAACTTTGGAATCACCACTAGGAGCCTACAAAATTCAAGATGACCCAAAATTTGGTACAAACATAGATTGACATGTTAACTTTCATCCCCACGTGGGAATTAGCCCGATTCCATATCTAAATCTCTCTAAATTAAAGCATTTGTAAACTATGCCGAATTTTGACTAATTCATTTTCTGTCCAATTTTGTACAACATAGAGGCTTTTTTTAGTCTCGGGTGCATCATACAAAATCTTATTAACACGTTTAGCAACGTCCCTATAAAAATTTCAAAACATTTGGAGTTTATTTAATACCTTAATCAAATGCTATTGTAAATTGAAAATTTTAGTTCTTATATGTTGCTTATTCATTGCCATAATTTTGAGCCTGTAAAGTTCACATATACCCAGGAATGCACTACTTTGTAAACTTACTTATTGATTGTCGAGACTTGGAATGTGAAACTATGGGTAAGTTGTACACCATGAAGGATGCATGAAACTCAGCAATACAAAATAATCCTTTTCCTGCGAGCATGATCATGAATTAGTAAGATGAGTACATGGAAATGGTTTGAACTTCAATAAGAATTTAGGAATATAGGAAGCCAGGATATGGTGCTTTGAGTTGTGCCATGTATGGGGCATGGATTTATAGGACTCCCCCATGAATCTTGCTGAACTTGAAAGAGGGTTGCCCTAGATTTGCACCACCTTGTTTTTCTATCTGGAAGCCCACTTTGCACAAGGAAACAACCAATCGGAGACACCCCAAGCAATGGCAAGAATCCCTTCTGATGGTTAAGTAAGTACTGGTGTGGAGGAATGATCGTAGAACATGTGTTCTACCAAGCTCAAATAAATATAAAAGTAAATATGTAAAGTACTGTTTACAATGGTTTGGTATATGTAAATGGCTAAAAGATTTCTAACTAATTAACCAAGAGAAAATGCTCCACGTGATCAATCCCTTTGTTCATGGGTCTTCACCCTTATTTACTGGGATCGATCGAGTGTTCTGATGAATGCACTTGAGTGCATTCTCTGCATTAGCCATCCCTGGTCGTGGGTTAACTTGAGACATCATAAGTCTAGTCGGCATGTTCACATCGGTTGACTGAGTCAACATGATATTTCTTAGTTCAATGCAGCATTGTTAGGGTGGCATCTATGGAGGGCTAAAATACAAGGCCAAATCATACTTGGATAAATAAAAGATTGGGCAGAGGAGTATAGGTCGTGTCCGCAACATGGGGGCTTGGACCGACATATTGCCGAACGGACCGTTCTCTGGACAGGTCGGCATGATAACAGTGGTTCGACTTTGGTATCATGGCGCTTCGGCCAATTGGAGCTAAATGAGCTTATCGCAAAAAAGATATGGACTTTACTGAGTGCCAACCTATCGCCTGCCATTTGGCTAAGACGGTGGAAACTTTTTAGAAGAATGACAAGTCCTATTTAGGAAAGTTTGAATTACGGCAGTGGCCAATTTCAAGAAATGCACCATGTTTGAAAGGTTACCTCATATAGAAGGATTGAGATTTGATATTAGCAAATAAAGGAAGATTTCCTAGAGATTGTATTACCAAATATGAGCACTCGATGACTTATAAATAAGAGATCATAAGCCATTAATCAGGAACGCTATCATTTATCGTGCAATTACTATTGTGCTTTGATCTTTCAAGTGTTTTGATTTTAGCATCGGAGTGCCATCAGATTGAAAATAATCCGTTGGCGCTAATTGGATGTTTCTTGCGCAGGTTACTGGAGCAGTTTAGACAAGAGAATATTTGCACCCCCACAATTGGCAACTCTGTTGGGGAAGATAGTTTCACACGAAGTGAAACACTTAGATGCTTGAATTAGAAAGTTGACAATGTTTCTTGATCAATGCTTGAATTTTTCCTTCAAAACACACACTTTGATGAGCTTGAGCTTAACATGACATCATCTCGAACAAGCTATCTTTTTCTTGGTTCTAATTTAGAAAACTTGAAGAAAAGGCCAAATTTGATTATGATTTTGGGAGAAAGGAATAGTAAGAATGAAACGAGAAGAGAAATGTCAAAAGGGGAGCTTGTTTCTTCAATATTTGATGGGTTTCCAAGTTATTTCCAATCGAAGGGATTCTCTCTCCTATTTATAGGCTACGAAAAAGTTACTAGCGCTTAATTTTTACTTAAAATTAATTGCAAAAAGCTGCTGACACTTAATTTCTGCTTAAAATGGAATTAGGAAGGCCAATACAATCTAATATAATCGACCCATGATTGATTCGCACAATCTTTTAATTTTTTTGGGTTTGGACCTTGCAGTCGCAAACTTTGACCTTATGGTCGCGATGTTGACCTACAATCGTTGAGACCACAGGGTTTGACCTTCTAGAGCGTGGTGACCGCTAATTTTAAACCTTGCTGCTGCAAGTTGTGGTTTTGGGCTACATTTTGGGTTTGTCCAATGGGATTGTTGGATTTATTCAGCATGCTTGGGCTTGGGCTAGTTTTATTTTTATGCCTAAAACTACTTTGTTGGGCTCATTTAGGTTTTGTTCTATAAAACTTGTTAGCCCAAAAAGACTTTTTTAAATCTTTCCATGGGCCCGAAATTACTTCTTTTTTTAAAATCAACCTTGAATTAGATATTTTTTAAACTTTTTCTTGAACGTAAATCTTCTAAAAAATAACTAAAATATTTGCACAATCAATGTATTACCATCAATGGGATGGTAATACAATCAATGTATTACCATATCAGTTGACACCCCAAAAAAATTGGTGGTAAATTGATGATAAATTTATCATTCGTAGGTGGTAAATTTTGCTGAAAATTGTTAGCAATTGGTGATGGTAAATTTACAGATATTTTTTACATGAGATAACCAATTTATTTACTTAATGGTTAATTTGTTAGGGTTGATGATAAATTTGCATATCTTTTCTACGTATGATAACAAATTTGTTTACCTGGTGGTTAGTTTGTTAAGATTGGTGGTAAATTTGCAACCTTCTATATTTGTGATGATAAATTTCTATATCTTTTTCTACATGTGATAGTAAATTTGTTTATCCGATGGTTAATTTGTTCGTGTGATGGTAAAATCACTGCCCTCTATAATTGTGATGATGAACTTGTAGATGTAATGGTTAAATTGCTTTAAATCTTTTGTTAATTGCGATGGTAAATTTGCAGATCTAATGGTAAAATTTTGCAAATCTTTTCTATAGTGTTCAACTAATATCAATCTACAACGGATGCTAAAAAATTGAACAATAGTAAAATAAAACTTTGCTCACCACATAATAAGAACTTTTGTGAAGAACAGAAACAGAAACAAACAGGGATCAAAAGAAATCCCCACAATCACTAAGACAAGTTTAGGGGATAAACATAGTAATTTTGGATTCATGTGAACAAATGCAAGGAGTATCTTCCACTAAATATGATTCCGGTAAATATCTTTTGGATTCCGGTGAATATCTTTTTGATTTATATAATATATTTTACTATATTTATTTCTAATTTTTATGCCTAATTTACTACCATGTTTTCTAACCTACCAAATTGGGATTAGAGTTTTCACTTAAAAATAATAGAAAAGTAAACTAAAACACAAAATTAATGACAAAAATATCAAACTATATAAAAAAATGGGATAAAAACATAATTTTAAAAAATTGATAGAATATAAAACTACACAGCGTTGGCTCATAGAACCCTAATACTATTTTTTTTTGTTTTTTACAAAGCTTCTAGTATAAAACAAGAGGGAGTGTCAAATATAAACAGAGAAACTATACATATAAACCTTATTTTTCTAATTTTCGAAGTGTAAACTCTATAAAATCCATTTCAATACAGACCAATAATTTATAAATTATTTAACCCCAGATAAATAAATGTCTAAAATAATTAAATAAAGACAAATAATAAAGAAAAAACGAGGCCGGTATTCTATTTATAATAGTATAAATGTATCCAAAAGACGGGGTTTATCCGGAACATGGAAAATTCTTCCAATTTGGTCTTTTGATGTGAACAGGCTTTGAGGTTGGCTCACAAATTCTCTTTCTAAAAAACTCTCATCACAAAAACTCTTTAACCCTAATTATTAGAGGATTATTTACCTAAAATTATACCACACAAAAAAACTGTATAAAAAAATTGCTCCAAAAAAATGGTTCAAAAAAATTGCTAAAAAACTCGTTCATTTTGATAGACTTAACAATCTCTTCTGCCACTTTTCAACAATTTATCCAAATTTCCTTCCTCTCCAATAAACATGATTTATGAAGTTCTCTCTCTCGATCTTGCTTTAATTTTGCCCTCTTCTTCAATGGACAAGATTCATGAATTTCTTTTTCACTCTTTCTTTCGCTCTTGCTCTCTCTCCTTGTAATACTCAATCCGGGATTTTAACACACATCAAGTGACCACCCGCGTTACTATATAAAAAGAAATAGAGTCATGCACGATGCGACGCCATTGCATAGGGACAAAATAATCCCAGAACATAAAAGCTATTATAATAGAGTAATATTAGGAACACAAATTTTTTTAAACACATTTAAATACAAATGTATAGAGTTCAAAAATATTTATGTTTAAATGTGTCAAAAAATCAATATACACAGACTTTGTCATTTATAATATAGCGACACGATGCGGTCGCACGAGACACAGATCCAAGAATAGGGTATCAAATTGTAGCTCCTTTTCCGTGATTGCCGTTTCTCTCTCACCTTCCGCCCAATTTCTCTCTGTGAATATCTCGCATTATATTATATTTATATTTATATATACTCGCCCATCTCTACACCTAATCTCTCCTCTCCTCTCCTAGCTCTCTATACCCAACCCCAACCCCAACCCCAACCCCAACCCAGGCAGCTCAGGTCCCCTCTCTCTCTCTCTCTCCTCTCTCTCTCTCTCCGTGTAGATTAGATATAAGTATGTATGTGGATGTACATATCTGTGTTTATGATTATGTATGTAACTATGGATGAGTAGATCTGATAACGTTTAGGTTGTGGTACTTTGTTTGCGGTTACAGGCGTTGGCTGATCTCGAGAAAATGAACTGCGCCATGGCTGCCTGTGGGGAGATGAGGGGGGTTTCGATCTCTGTTTCCGACGCCGTCGTTTGCCCTAAACCTCGAAGAATCGGCCTCTTGAATCCTGCCTTTAACGACCAAATCAAGCCTTCAAGATGGCATGTCAAGTATGTGTTTTAAATTGATAGAGATGGGAGCCCCTCTTTTTCCCACTGATTTATTGGTTATTGAAACAAAATTGATTTTTGGTTTTGATTTTTTTTTTTGCAAACTAAATTCCAGTTGCCAATCAGAGATCTCCGACTCTAAGGCGGGGATGGAACTTCTTGACATCATACTAACCAAGGTACCCTCCTCCTCCTCCTCCTCCTCTCTCTCTCTCTCTCTCTCTCTCTCTCTCTCTCTTCTCTCTCTCTCTCTCTGTGCCGTGTGCGCGCGTATGTATTTGAGAAATTTGTGAATCAGTATTTTTAAATTTTTATGTTATATTGTCACTTAGATTCAAATTTTGAACATGAAAGCTTCATCAGCTTCCAGAGTGAAAATAATGAAAGGAAGAAAGAGACACAGGACTTGCTCTTGAGAAAAGAAAGCAACAGATACAAGTCACATAAATTCCTTGGTAGAATTTCTCTTTTCTTATTTTTGTGAGAAACTCACTTGTTTGACTGCTGAGAAAAGTTAGAGAACAAAGTCGTCTAGTTCAAAGCTTAGAACCAAAAATCATCACTGAAGCTTAGATTTAGATGAACATATAAAAGTGTTTATTTTAAGGTACAGAGCAAGAGAACCATAAGGTTGAACCCTGTTTGTTATGTTTTCAGTTTATTTGTCATGTATCCTTGTTTTGGTAAACACAGTAGTTTGCTTGGTGATTGTTGTGTGGAACATTTGTCGCGAAAATATTCTAAAGACCCAACTTTTCAGGAAACACCTAAATCAAAAAAAAAAACTTCCCAGTGCACAAGGCTCACGCTACTACAGGGTTTTGAAAAGGATTGGATGTACGAGTCCTTCTCTTTGCATCGCGACTCAAACTCGTGATCACCAGGTCATATTAGGATAGCCTTACTTTTTTGTCCGGTTGGCCCTTTGGGAAACAACTGGAAAATGTTATTGATATAGTAATAATTGGTCTGATAAGAGTCATCTGCAAAGAACTTCGCAAGATATATCATGGGCCATTTCAAATGCATCCTTGTTTTTGTGTCCGAAGGCCTACAAAAAAGAAACAAAGAACAAAAAAAGAAAGCTGAAACATCCCAACTGACAGGTTCTATGCACATTCATATATGTGCACGCTGCCCTTTTGAAAACAGATAATATGTTCATGCCTGAAGCAACTTCAGCCATAAGGTATTATTGGGGATTTGTATTCCTTTGGTTTTCTCATCTAGCTACAAAAATTTAAACAGTTATTCAGATGGTTTAGCTTCTTTTTGTTAAAAATATTTGCTAGCTCTCTATGTTGACTGATTAGAAAGTTAAATTCATGTGTTAGGGGAGTTGCAATGCCGAAAAATCTATTGCTCAAGTGGCTTCATCGCCACCATTTTTTATCGGATCTCCACCAAGCAGGGCTTCAAACCCTTTGATTCAAGATTCCAAATTCGAAAACAAGGAGTTTAGTCCACTATATCCATTATTGCAACAGGCACCAGTTGTGGTAACGTCTCCATCCCCATCTGCACGTAAAGGTGGATCATGTGCTCGGGTGAAGTTTGGGCAAAAGCCAGCCGCAGTGAGAGTTGAGGGGTTTGATTGCCTTAGCCGAGATCGCCGAAGCATCTCTGCTGTGGCCTAAATCCAAACTATTCCATCAATAACCTCTTCAAGTAGCACAGAGGCGAAGAACAAAAGAAGGTGTTTTTTCGGGAGAGAGGACGGACGGACGGACGGATGGACCTATTTATAACGTAGTGTTTATTTTTGTCTTTTTTTGTATATACGGGGTTTGCTTGGTTCAGCAGTTGTTGAGTTTTGTGTTGAATGAAAATTATGTATATAGTGTATCAGAAACGATGATCCAATAAAGAGAAGAGAGAGAGAGAGGGAGAATGAAGTTCTCTCTCTTGGTTTAGGTCTTCCGTGAGAGTTTTTTGAGACATTATTGTATCACTCTAGACCTTCATTGTAATTGTAATTGCAAGGTGTGGAGCTGATGGTCAATTTGAAATTCTGGAGTTTTGGGTTTTTTGGTGTCATAAATTGTTGCGTGCCGGCAACTGACATCAATTTTGTATATTAAAAAAAAAAAAAGCACATGGGAATGAGATTTGTGTATGCTGTTTGTGATGGTGGTGGTCATTATCAACATATAACTATCGTTTTTAATTTTCTTAGTAGGTGTGAGGTAAGGAAGGTGTTGTAAGAAGAACATGCCAAAAGCCATGTTTGGTTGGTTGTGATGGGAGCTTCCGAGTGGGGGGAATCAAGTTTTGCGTCAACAATTTAAAGGACAACTAGGATTTTCAGAATTTCAGAGTTTATTTTTTCTTAATACAAATATGAATTGATACTATCACGTCTAATCGAACTGATTTTCAATTAAAAATGTATATGTATATTCAAGATCCAAAGTCTAAACATCCTGATTTTGAATTAGGTCTGTACTATTTCATAAGTTAATTAAATTAGGATGATAGTGTAATGATTGTAAAGTAATTTCACCTAATTATTTTTATTTATATTTAAAACAAAAATTGTTTTTTTTAAATTTTTATTTAATTTTTTAAAAATTATTAATTCGTCTTGGAAAAATTATTGATTCATTTTGTTAGAAAAAGACAAATAATGGAGAATAGGGGGTTGTGGGGGATAGGTGGTTGCGTTTGAAAGGTCTTAATGCATTGCAGGCAGATTACTTTAAAGAAAATTCTTTTGCCGGCTTGCGTGGTAGATGCTGCTGTTGTGGTCAAATAATTAAAAGTGAGAAAGAGAGAGGGGGGATATGTATTGCTGACCAAGCAAGAGCGCTTTGTGCTTAGTGCTTTCCTTAACTATGACACCACTGCCAGATCAAGTTCACGTGTACTTTTGTTTTTTTGGGCCCTCTCTCTTATTATTTATTATTTTCCATTGATTTATGGAATAAAGTTTGGTTACGAAAGGAGGAGAAGAAGCCAGATTCTAGATCTTAATGAACTAATAATGCTGTCAACCTATTACTTACTTATCACTGACTTGGATTCCCTCCGCAGACCACTCACCTGCACCAGAGTTAGAAATAGGAGAGCTTGTTGTACACAATTGATGTTGTCGTTTACGTATACAAATAAATTTATCAAATCATGACTTAAAACTAATTCGTAGAATAGTAGAAAGATCAAGATCGTCCATGAGAAAAGAAAAGTTAGGTTACAATATTTTTAATTGATTTTTAATTTGATTCGAAAATAAGAAAATAGTTTGAATTTTGATTGATTAAACTAAAGTAAAATAGAAAACGAGTAAAGTTTTAGAAACAAGCGAGATAAGGGACTATGATTTCAATTCTACATTCCCCTTGCAATGTAAAGAAAGCAAAAACTAGTGTTTCATTCAATAGGGTGGCAATTCCTGTTGGTAATTTCTAAAAATATTCTCAAATCTCGTACTCCGTATAGATTATCTCGACACAATACAGATCGTCTTAATGGATGAGACCAACAGCACGATCCGTCTTACGTCATATAGTCTATCTCAATGACTATCACCAAAAAATTAAAACGATTGTATGAACGTATTTGATATCATAATTACAAACACACAAGTCAATAGAGAAAATGTGCTCTTTCATAAAAACAATATGAATCATCCAAAGTTATACAATTATAATCGAATGAAAACCCTAAAAGTTAACTAATTACATTACTTGGAGAACGTTTCTTCGTTTCATGGATGTCAGAATCTCCAATTTTCCAATAATGATCGTCATGGAAATATTAAACATGCTTGAGTTCTATCTAAGGAGTGAAATCATTACCTTTAACTTGTACTCTAACTTCTCTTTGTCTCCCGTTAAAGTAAAGACGTGGGGGATTTATACAACGCTCTTCTTGGAGTGACTATTCATCCTTTTTTGATGTAGGACAAAAGAATCGAACTAACTCTTATAAAAATCCCGTTTTTTATTTTGTAGCCCACTTTCAGCCTAATTTTGACCTCCAAAACGGCAAAATTTGAAAAAGTTATAAACTAGAAAGTTGTAGAAAAATAGAATTTACTTTCCAATGCCGCAAATCTTGGATCAATCGGACAACTGAGCTGAGAGATATGACCAATGTCACGACCCATTCCGTAATGGTTAAGACACATGACCGGCCACGAGTGAAACTCGTAAGACCTTCAAAAATAGATTAGTTTAGGAATTTTTTATCAACATATCTAATATCAGAGTGCGAAAAATAAAATTTACTTCCAAAGTTTAGTGCATAAAGTAAAGTGCAATAATATGACCCTTATGGGCTTACAAACCATGACTACGGCCCAAAATTCTGACTGTTCAACAAAATAACATTACAACCGATGTCATGCTAAATTAAAATATGCTAAGTCTAGGGATTATAAAAGATAACTTCAGTTCCAATACAACTATGCAGAATTTCAAGCATGATTAGTATCATTATTAAAACGTGTTGCATCAACAACAACATTAGCACTAGGCTAGTGTGACTTTAAATATGACAAGTTTACTAGCTTCTATATTAACATAACCCATATTTTTTAAATCAATTATAATCAAACGATAACACTATGTGATATGTGAATCCAACTTTCAGGCTTACGCTGTAACCATGCACATTTATCAAATAATAATATTATGTGACATACGCTGTAACCATGTATAATTATCAAATGGCAACTTGTATGACAGTAAATCCAGCTTTTAGGCTTTCGCTGTAACCATGCATATTTATCAAATGGTAATATTATGTGATGTATGAATCTAGCTTTTAGGCTTACGCTATAACTATGGCAACGTTGTATGATCTACGGCAACACCAGTAAATTAGGGAGCGACCCCAAATATATAGTCAGCTTGGTATCACCCGTTGGATTACCTGTTTAATAATCTCCACCCTTATTACTTCACCTTGTCGTTAGAATCTTCATCTGCCCCCTAGCAGACGGTGCGCCTTATTGATCTCATAATCATGCCATAATATTTTCATGTTTCCATGATATCATGATTCCTTTTAAAGTCTTAATCTATCATACTTAGTTTATCATTAATACAATACTTACTCCCTTAATGACATGGATCGAAGTAACAAATTATTTATTTTTATTATGGAATGCAAGTAAGCAAGTCATATGCAAGTCTCACTTGAAGTTAGCCTGTACTTCCTTTATATTAATTTGGCCCGATGATCTCCAATTTTCGGATCTATCATAATAAATAAAAAGTACTTATTGCCAACAATTCTTAGAAATATATACTAACTTAGTGACTTGAATCACATAATCGTCCAGACTCCTTGATTCGTAAGGACAAAAGTCTAATTTGGGTTCTAGGGCAAAGTGGTCATTTTATCCAAATTTAACAAGTGGCCCCGAGAGCTTTCTCGGGATTTGGTCAATTTTATTACTTAGTCATTAGTCTCATTGTATATTCTATGTCACGCCCTCAAATTTAACATCACAATTATGTATAATTATAGATAACATCTTCACCATTCTCACCAAAAACCCAAAAGTCCCCTTTAAGATATAAACCAAGTTGTTACCATTTTACGAAAATTAGACTATCAAAATAAAATATTACATAAGAGTTAGGACATTCAGTAAAACCAAAGTTAGGATACATCTTTTCAAAAATAAATGAGTAAAAGATGTTAAATAACTCCACGGATGCAGCTCCTAGAATGTCAAGCAAAAATCCAAACACTCCATGCCAAATTCCAAGCTAAGTGACGAGAACTGCACCTGAAAAATAAATAAGGGTTGAGCCAAGAAGCCCAATAGAGAAATTCTATACAAATCTTACGTAAAGATGGAATGTTATGATATGAGGAAAAACAATACTTAACTTCATTGAATTGTTACAAATACGTTAAGTTTCGACCGAAACATTCCCAAATTGGAATTCCACTCATCGGAGGCTCATATCACCCAATGGTTCACATCATTATCCGATAGCACTTTCGAATTCGTATTAACGATATCTCATGCCTAGTATCCCCGTAGGATCCTAGTTCCATTTCCTAGCAATCCAGTCGGATGTCTAGTTCACAACATTCTTAACATTTTCATCGAGGAGTCTAGTTCACAATACATCTAGTCTTCCATTTAGGAGTCTAGTTCACAACACTCCTAGCCTTCCTATCTAGAAGTCTAGTTCGTAACATTCCTAGCCTTCCCATCGGGGAGTCTAGTTCGCAATATTCAAAGCACAACATAAACCATGGAGCACATCCACTCATTCAATATATCAACTATGACCTAGAGTCAAATGAATAAGATGCACCATTTCTACTAAA
>JABCMJ010002028.1:0-12526 GCA_014822125.1 Arbutus unedo
GACATGTTTGATTCAGGTAAATCACCTATGTGCTCCATACCGAAGCATGAAAATCAAGTGCACTTTGCTATAAGCCAAATCTAAATTAAACTGGTGCTTTGTCCTTGTTCTATACTGACTCAGCACTACAACTATATTATCCGGTAAACTAACCAACAACTGAACAGCCTCTGCACCTACAATCCAATTTCACGGGCATCCCCTTTTATTTTCTAGCTAACACTAACCAACAAGGCAGTAGTCCAGCTAAATAAGAAGATATCTTGGTGGTACTTTGACATTGAAGAGGAAATTGGTCACAATTAAGGTGACTGTCAAAATTAGCCACAACATTGAAGCAAGAAACTCCCTCCACCAAATATCTTTTGCATTCTACTCTGTTTGGGAGTCCATTGACCATCCCCATTTTGAGAAGTCAGTACTTAAGTCTCATGATTTCACTATATTATTGTCTCCACGTGACTCTAGTAGGATGAAATGCAAGGACACTCTCCAAATTTAGAAAAACAATAATAACAAATTAAATGTTTACCAAATTGAAAGGTTTTGAGTTGTCATGATAGGTGAAGGATTTCTGACAGTAATAAGCTAAACAAGGTCAGATGACCGAGTGGGTAATGCACTTGTTCTTACCTCTCTTAAATACATGTCTACCAATGATGGAAGATCAGATTTTGGTTTCCACCCTCCAAAAAGTGAACCTTTCAATGTTCTTCCCGTAAGTAATAAAGCATAGTGAGCTGTTATCTCTGGCTTCACTTTTGGTACACCAAGGGTAACAGTCACTCCCCATCCCTGAGAATAGGAAAGGACAGGAAAACTGAAGTAATGACTAGTGATTGATGGATCGGGTTCATCAAGGAAACGAATAAGCATATCACAGGACTTACTTCACAACAGGACTGTAAAGCTGCAGTTATCATTCCGGTGTCACCTATACATTCAAATGAGTAATCTGCCCCCCCACTAGTAATACGTTTAATAACCTGGAAAGAATTCAGGTTTTAGGAATTTAACAACAGCATTCAAACTTCTAGCATGTTCGTTGGAGGATATGGTTGCATGTGTTCAGACTATGAAACTATATGAATCAATTCAGGATGAAAGAATTGTAACGAAGTAATCGTTCCCAGAAAAGCCAGAAAGGGCAAGGAGATGTGAAATGTAAGAACTTATATCAGATGCATACTAGAAATGATTCATAACTCCAACCACCTTGGTGAATGTTATTATGTTACTCTATGTTATATGTACTCTTCTGAATACATTAGTACTATCGTCATATCAATGGAATATTTATAGGGATTCCAAACTTTAGCCACGTTGGTGGATATTAATCTGTTATATCAGCCAACCTTTGCTACATCTGTTGTCTCTGAATTATCATACTAAATTGTGATTCTAATTATTTACCAGAACAATATGAGATACCTGTTGAATTGGTTCTTCATAGTCATTTGGGTTGATAAAATCCGTTATTCCAAATATCTTGCCTGCAGCAACAGAGAAGATAAATGGGCAATCTAGAGAATCACACAGGTAGATCATACCATTCAAAAGTACAAGGAGCTGAAATTATGGTACCTTTTTCATTCTTTTCAGGATTAGTATCCACACCAATTATTTGAGATGCTCCCCTTAGTTTGGCTCCTTGTGCAACCTATTCACAAAAGAAATCATGAATGGACAAAAAACTCTAGGATGGGTGACTGCTAGAAAATCACGAACGTGTATATGGTAAACGATGATAAAGTTCACCTACTTACAGCAAGGCCAACAGTTCCAAGACCAAAAATGACAACAGTTGAGCCTCCAGTAATATCAGCAACCTTCCAAGCTGCACCCAACCCTAATATCATATGCTCAATCATTGAGTGTTTTCATTCCAAGTTTACAAACGTCTAAATCACACATAAATGGAACCAGCAGAACAAAAAGGTTATTATGCCAGGAACATGTATACGACCTCATCCAATTCACTAAAAGAAATTTCTTTCCATGTATAGGTTCTCTCTTATCCTGGAATGAACAGCACATGTCTAGAGCTAAAAACAATCCTTTCAACATAATTAACTTGCATCATTCTTTAGTAAGATAAAGCGAAGCAAAGCTCATGCCCATCTCAGTAATGTAAAATCATTTTATCAAGTACGAACTAAGGGAGCAGGCTTAACAGGCGTAATTCCTTCTCACTTCTCATAAATGCACTTATATAGGCATGTTCTGTTGCAAGGCACCCTCCAGTGGAGATTGGTGGGCGAAGGGCTTTTCCAATTCAATTTCGTATGAAGTAACAGAACGAAACACCTAGAAAGCATTGATAACCTAAACGAAGTGTGACCAGATAGCCCAATCTACCAAAAACAGAGGTTAGCCAAATATACTAGAAATAAAAGCTAAGAAATTGACCCTGCCCCCTTGTTTCTTTCCTCAAAATAGGAAAAAGACACCATGCAGAGTGCCTCCCTGTATAGTTCAGGCAAAGGGATTTCATCAATCCAAATCTCCCTACAGACGCTTAGGCATGACCAAGACAGATTAATGCATGGCTAACAAACTCCACAAATGGGGAAAAAAGTGTTATGAACAGTCATTGCACCACCATTGGATAATATAACAGATGGTCCGGTTACTCCACCGATTCCCACTTATATAACCTACTTGGCAGCACCCTACTAATCAACTTACTGAGTACTGAATTAAGAACTCGTCAATCGATTGACATGGCAAAGACTCGTTTTAGTATGAACGACAAGCATTGTAAGCCTTCTCAAAGCTCACTACGAAATGGTTCACCACAAGCCTCCTGCTCTAGAGCTGTTTAAACCAGTATAGCAACTACTTCATCCATTAGATGTCAGAACCCATAAGCATGAGAAGAAAACACATCAACTGACTCTGACTCCAGATCTTGCATTGCTCTAACATATAAAGATTCCAGAATTATCTGCTATAAATGATTTTATCAGGACCAATATTGTAGAAGTAAAGAATGATCGACTTCGGCTACATGTCACCAAACAATGTCCATCATATCAAATCGCACATCAACAATTCAGAGACAGGATGTGAGAATTCAAGCTTTCATAGACCAATCCCATTCTAGCCTTTGAGCTCATCACTTCAGAAAAAAGCTTGTACATGGCCCAAAGTTTATTCTTCCATTTACCTCGAAAAGCTTGTGTTGTGGTCGTTGGTGATGCGGGAAGACCGTGGCACCTCTCAGAATTACGTCATCAGACAGTAAAATATCGGGGTCGAAAAACAATCAAGTCAATACTCAACCTTCACAAACGCTCCACATAAGCAATCCACACCCCCACGCCCCCACATTACACCACTAGAGCAGTGACAATTCTGGACCTCCTCCAGCTATGAAAAGTCAAAAACACTCAGCCACGGAACCATACTACTCAAGATCATAAAAAATGACGAAGGATGGAGACCATCTACTGCCACTCAACTTTGAATAAGAAGATCGATGACTCTCTTGCCTCCTAATATTTGTAACAATAATTTCGAGAATATAGAAGTTATCAAAATCAACAAATACTGATGAAACTGCCTTTATTCTTGAAGTCCATGCTGCTAGCAATGTTGATTATTCTTCAAGCCTTCAAAAGCCATTTCAATGTAACAAAGCCCCAAAAATTCCGACCCGAAAATACCATTCAACCCAAAATACCCCTATTCGCCAAACCATGCCTGCCTCTTGTAGTCAGTAAGCCATGAGTGCGTAAAAGAAAAATGGAATCTAACTTCTTAGCTTCATTTCCTGGATGTGAGATATTCAATCTAACAGGCATATAAGCTAAGATTCTGGAGCTCAAAGCAAGGGCCGGCAGACTTTTTGATGGAGAAAAGAAAATGTGATATAACTAGATGACAATAGCATTACCATAGAAAACTTACCTGCTGCCACTCCACAACTAAGAAGGCATATTTTCTCTAGAGGTGCGGTTGAGCCGACTTTGACAGCACAACCAGAGTGCACGACAGTGTACTCACTGAAACTTGAAACCGCACAATAATGATAGATGGGCCTTCCTTTTACCGTAAAACGTGTTCCTTGGTCACTGTGCATTACACCTCTTCTTTCCAATCCCAGTACCTGGCAAATATTGCTTTTGCCTGAGGTACACTGTCTGCATCTCATGCATTCTCCGGTAAATACTGTAAGCACATGGTCCCCCACTTCAAATTCAGATACTCCTTCCCCCACACTCTCAACAATTCTGCAAATACAATTTTGAAGTCAGATTTTTGTTATTGTGAATTTTAGGGGGGCAAAAGAACTAACAAAGCTACTTCATAACGAGGCTTGTCATTGAGCTGAAAAGTATTTGAAAATACAGTAAATTCTAACCTAGTTTTATGCAGTTCATACTTCATACATGGAAAGCAAACAATATAACATGAATTTAATCGGAAGTTCAATCACCCATGACAAATAGTCTTCACTCAATGCACCTTAGGATCGAACATCAGGGCAATTATAGTGCTACATATCCCATACCAATGATCAAATGGATGATCTAAAAGCATTTAAGGAAATGTTGCTAAGAAGAAAAAATACCAAGAGCCAAATACTTGTTTGGTTTGCAAGGAACTCAAATAATAAATTAGACAGAATCCACATTCGACAACACTAATATCCATTTTGGATAAGTATCATAAGCGATGAACTCCTTCCATTCCTACTGTTACCTAAACTTGAATATGAATAAAAAAATTCAGCTCAAACAAAATTTAATGAATCCCAAAAGATTAAAGTTAGTGCCAAACGTCTTGAGCCTTATTGCAAAGTATAATGAAATGGTCAGCGCCGCACCTCCTTACATATAACACACAAACTGGCTCTGTTGAGTTTGATCATAGTACAAGTTTAGCATCAGATACTAGGATCACGATAATGTCATCATGCAAAAGAGGTTATGTTATCTTTTCATTGATATGTAACAAAATCGTTATCATAATAGAATGACGACTGTAACAAATAATGCTGTAACCTAGAGCCCCACCTTATCCTCAGCGGTAATATATTTTCCTTGAATAAAGATCAAGAGGAATTAGTAGATAAGAAGAAGACTTTATATGTTTCAACTCAATTACCTCACACAAAACAAACAAAGCCCCGCACTAGTAGTTATAAGTAATAACAAAACTCTCCAAAGATAAAAACAGAAATCCCCTTAAGAGAAGGAGAAATCAAAAAACCTAAATATGTTTCACACATTTTTGTCGAATTATGCCAAACTTCTGTAAGGTGTCTATGGCCTGTAAGTAAGTCTATGAGAATAAAGGAAAAGGATATAGAAATAACCCTGCAGCTTCATGGCCGAAAATCCGAGGAAAGATTGGAGTACTCTGCAAAAAAAAAAAAAGTCATATTGTTAGACGGAAAACTTCATTGTTTAACCCGTCACAATTTGAAGAAACAATAAAGGAGATGAATGACCAAGAAGCTTTTGGGTTACCCAAAGAGGAGTGCCACGGTCCTAGAAAAGTTTTCCCAAGAACATCCCCGAATTCAAAATCAAAGGTTAGGATTCATTTGGATTTGGAAGCCTACACTCAAGTAAATCTACTCCATTTATTTTGAATTCTGGGACTTTTTTTTTGGAAACCTTTCATGGACTAAAGACTTCCCCTTACCCAAAATAGAAGGTGACAACCAATGGCTTGCTAGTTACATTAGAGATTCCTTTCCTAGCTATATTGTCTATATACAAACGACTATTGCTGATGGGAAGAATTTGATTCTTTCTTTTCAGGTGGTTTTTTAATTGTCCTACTGCAATAAGAGCGGACATGTAATGTACTACTGTCAAAGATTGAGATGCTGATTTTTATATGACTAATCATATCGAGAGAGAGAGAGAGAGAACCAGAGACTGCCAAGCGGTGAGATCACTGCGACACAGGGAGGTGCAGACGACCTTAATCCGTATCTCCAGTGGCTGGGGTGGGCTCACTTCAACCTCCTCCATTACCAATGCCTCTCCAGCTCCCCACGCCACCGCAGCTGTATATTATTATGAGCACATATGCATGTACATATCAATTTACCATCGTGCGCTCGCGCGCCGAAAATCCCAATAAGATTCATAAGACTTTGAAATGAAAGAGAAAAATTTGTGATACCTTTGCACGTAATGACACGAGGCTGTTGAGTTGACATTTTCGTTTCCTATTCAGCTGCGGAAGAACGGAATACAAAAAAAAAAGGCAATCTGCGTCCCTGGGTCGGGCAATCTCTGAAAGGGAAGGACGAGTTTCAACTAATTCTGCCAGCAACAATTACAACTAACTCACAGTGTGCTGCTGCCGTTAGTGATGGAATTGGAGGATCAATTTGGTAGCTAGTTAGGTAGGTACGGTGGTGGTGGCGGCGGTGGTTGGTGGTGGTGGTGGTGGTTGTGGTTGTATGTTTAAGCATAATAGTGGTAGTGGTTAAGCACGTGGGTTTATGGGGTGGGTGGGAGGAGTTTGATCACTGCAGGCTCTCTTAATTCTATTTTAAGGAAATTTGTACGGATTATAGTGTAATTTTCTGCAAGACTGTGGTTAAAAAGATATAATTTTGTTTGTCTTGTTTGCAAAATTATATTATTTTAAGGAATGTTTATTGTTTAGTATTATCTATAAGAGATATTTAGTATTTTATTTTATACATTTTTGAAAGTTAATTTTTTATTATATTTTTTAAAAAATACTCAAATTACCCTCAAAATTCAATTAGCCCAATTTCAACATTTTTCTACCTAACAAAAATGGATTGTTTAAAACGATTCTTTATTAGTCTAAATCAGTAAATATGGTAAATTAGTAAATTTCTACTACTCAAATTTTAAGTTTTATCACGTTTAATTTACATATCATGATAAATTTATATATCACAAATAATTTACTATATTCTGTAATAGTAACTTACGTATCATGATAAATTTGCATCATTATGATAAATTCCTACCACTCTAAAATTTCTTGTAAATTATCAAAATATGATAAATTGCAAATAATGCAGAAAATATTTTTGTTCTTTTGCGACCGTCACGGTTCAAAGTGCAGATCATGTAAAATTCAAATACTCAAAATAGATACTACAAAAATAAGAATGAAAATAAAAGATTATTCACTCACCATGTAATCCGAACAATCTTTGGAAAAGAAGAACAAAATTTTGTGTGATCTTGTGCAAAAAATATTTTAGTGAATCACTACGATTTTATGAGATTTAGTGCAAAAAATTCGAAAATATGATAAATATTCCAATGGAGCATTAATATTCTTGTGATTTAATCTCAATCTTGCATAGAAATATGTAGCATCCAAAATTACTATGTTCAATAAACCATTATCAAATATTCCGGTAAACTATTAGGAATAGTACCATTTCGGTGAATCGTAATTTATCAATCATGGTAAATTTGCATTATTATGGTAAATTTTTACAACTATAAGCTTTTTTAATATTTAGCGATGGTCAATTTGCATATCATGGTAAATTTTTCACACTCAATACGGATACTACAAAATAAAGAGCCGACCATCTATAGATTATGATAAAATTGTCAGAATATGGTAACTTACAAATAATCCATAAAATATTTTTGTTCTTTTACAACTGTCAAGGTTGAAAGTGTGGATCATGTAAAATTCAAATACTCACAACGGATACTACAAAAATAAGAATGACAATAATAGATTATTTACTCACCGTGTAATCCAAACAATTTTTGGAAAATTTTCATTAGGTTTGACGATGACGAAGAACATAAAAGTGGTGGGTTTATGTGATATAGGAGGAGAAATATAAGAACAAAATTTTGTGTAATCTCGTGCAAAAAATCCAAAGATATCATAAGTAGTCCATTATATCACTAAGATTCCGGTAATTTAATCTCAATTTTGCATAGAAATACGGTAATGTCAAATATTCCATTGAACCATTAGGTACAGTAATATTCTGGTGAATTATCAAATATTTCGGAGTATATGTTCCATTTTGATTATATGTTCCGGTGAAACAGTACCATTCCGGTGAATATCAGTTAACACTTTTTACCATATTTAATTTCATAATCGAAATCAAATTTATTGCTACGAATTTAAACCTACCAAATCAATAGTATATGTTTTGACTTAAAAATGGGTAAAAGGGTAAACTAAGGCTCAAAAGTAATGGCAAAAATGTCAAAACAAATAAAAATAGGATGAAAATGTAACTTTAAAAAGTATATGAGATGAAACCTTACGCTATCAATGTCAATAGAACGCTGATTTAATTTACCCTTGTTTTAATTTATGATGCAAATTTGTTATTAAAATACATGAATCAAAACGATATAATTTTAAGGGCAAAACGGACAAAAATATATTGTTTTGCTCTATTACAAAAAATTACACTACAGTTCTTCATGTTCCTCACGTCCTTAATTATACCTGTTTTACTTTTTTAATCTCGCCGCTTAATTTATTACTCACTTCCTTCTAGTTCCTCCCCTCATTTTTTTCCATATCCGTCACTTTCTTCTAAAAATACAAACCAAACGCAAAGTCTATCTTCAAATTCCTCACCTGAGCGACTTGCCATACTTCATTTCAGAAATAGAAGGATCTCCTATTTTGACTTTTTTGAGTGACTTTTTAGTCAAGTAATGGCAAAAAGAAATGAACTTCAATAAATCTTTCTCTCGTACTGGTACCTAACTCCGCTTTAGAAAGAGGGTCAGCCTGAAAAGAAGCCGAAAGAGATGCTGGTATAATATAGGGTCTCCCCCTCCATCATTCCATATGGAAATATAGAAAGTGAAAGGAAAGCGGATTATGGGCTAGGGCAGAAGGGTTTCGTCCTCAACAATGGCAAAAGAATGTGCCCAGCTTGGAGATACTGTAGATATTCGGTGATGATATTGGTATAATTTCAAATTTCTTCTGTTCTGTTCTAAAGCCAAAACATAAGAAATTGTCTTGTTTATCATTAAGGTACTTTTTTGATAATTCTCTTTTACGTTTTTTAAACAATGTATTTTTACACTTTTAATATCCAGGAAAACATCAGAATCTAAAAATTAGTTTTATTATAGTTTTTCAATTCTTGTCGTATATTCTTCAATTACCTACAAACTGAATGGCAATTTTACTCCTTCGAAATCAGTTACTTATGAGTTTTATGTGTGATTCTTAATCCACATTATAGTTTTTATTTATATTTTGTTATGGTAATATGTCTTAATTTCACATGAATCTAATTTTTAGCGCTTTTATTTAATTTTATTGTAATCATCAAATATAGTTTCACTAATTGTGTAATTTTAATCTCCATAAACAAAATGTAAATTAACAACATTAAAACTTATTATGGGTGGTATATTCATTCATAAAAAATTACATTCTATAATTAAAAAAAACGTAATTAACGGATCTTAGGTTAGGGCAACATGATAAAAAAAATGCATCATACTTTATTTTTATAATTATACCCCCAAATATTGTTTTGTTGACAAAAATATAAAATAAAGTTATTAATTTTGCCTTCCCCAATCCTTTGTTTGCTTAAGATCAAAGTGACCTGGGCCCCTGTTTTTGAGACATGGTGAAACAGTCTTAACTGCTTATGATCTATAATATTTATTTATATATATATATATGTGTGTGTGTGTGTGTGTATGTATATATATAGACACACACACATATATCAGCTCTCTCTCCCCCTTACCCCCCTTCTCACACTCGAAACCACCCCGTCACCTCCCTCCCATCAGCCACAACCCTCTCCCATCACACCTAATCCTCTGCCACCCCTCCATTATCACCACCATTGCCATAACAGCTAGTTATAAAAACCTCATGCGTCGATCTCGCAGGAATTTCTCCTAATAGTAGGATGAACTTACCCCTTTGGCCCATAAAAGGGAGGTCCCTCCCCTCAACTAAACCACACCAAGAAGCTGCAAAGGCAAGAGGAAGAGAGGAGGACAAGAGAAGAAGAATGTCGAAGCTCCATCAAATCGTCTCGTGGTCGAAACCAGTCAAAACTTTCGCGAAACTTCGGACCAATTGATTAAGTCCCTTATCCTTGCCCCCTTTCTGAGTGTTTCTAGAATAGTTGGGGAGTTTCATGAAGCTCCAAAATGGAGAACCATGAAAAAAAAAGCAGAGAAAACAGTAGGTTGATGACGATCAATAATGGTCCGGACGACTGGCCCCAGAACCGGTGGACGGGAAAGGGGAATACTATAATTTTATTGGGCTTTTATATTATAGTTATATCCTATTTTTGTTATTATTATTATTAGAATTTAATTTTTATAAATTACAAATTGTACCACTATTGATATTTAAATTAAAATGTCTAATTATTATATCGTAATTAAACTCCACTAGTTTGTGTCTTTTACACTCATTCATTCGGTACTCACACTAAGACCCCTCTAGTTTTGACAATTTTAAATTAGGCCTAAAACTCTAAATTACCACAAACAGACCATAATTACACATTTAAACTAAAACTGTTGAATCATAAATAAGTTTTAAAAAAATAACGAAGTTCCGGACCGCAGGTTCTCACAACCTTCCCTCCTTAAGAAGTTTCGTCTCTAAAATTTGTCGTCTTCAAGAATGGAACAATTCTAGGTATTTAGAGCAAAGTTTCGGCTCCCTCTCCCACATGGCCTCCTCCACTCCGTCATGATGCCACCACACATTGGCCAACTGAATAGTCTTATTGCACAAAATATGTTCTCGTGTATCTAGAATCCTCACTGGACTCTCCTCATAGGATATGGCATCTTCAACGTCTAACTTGGCCCAGCCGAGCACATGACGCATCCGATTCATACTTACGCAATATTAAAATATTGAATACATCATGAACCCTAAACAACCTTGGTGGCAAGGCAACTCAACATGCCACTTCTCTTACTCTCTCTACGATCTCTAAAGGTCCAACGAACCTAGGTGACAACTTCCCACTATGACTAAACCGCATCAACCCCTTTCTCGGTGTGATTTTCCAAAAAACATGATAACCCATCTCAAAAGATAATGGCCACCTCCTGCGGTTTGTATAACTTTTCTGACGGCTTTGGACGGTGAGCAACCACTTCTAAATCTGAACAATCTTGTTTGTAGTCTCTCGAACCAAGTCAGGCCCCAACATCATGCCTTCCTCAATCTCAGCCCACTATACTAGTAATCTGCAAGGCCTACCATGGATTGCCTCATAAGGAGTAATTCCTATGCTCGATCGTTAAGCATTACCTACAAAATCTGTTGATTGCCTCCGACATTGGAAAAACATTGATCCTCTACCTCACAATGACAAAAATGACAGTAGGATGTATATTGGCCCAAAAAGTGGAAAATGTGGTAGAGAAGGCCGTATACTATTTAAGCAACAATACAATCGGGTGTGAGAATGGTACATGACATTAGAAAAGATATGTTGGGCTTTGGTTTGGGCATCTAAGAAGCTGTGGCACACTATGCTAGCTTACTCAGTATTGTTGGTATCTCGAATGGACCCTCTAAATACTTGTTTGAGAAATCTGCATTAATTGGTAAAGTAGCACGATGGTTACTCCACTTGGTAAAACTTGAGCTGAAATATGTAACACAGAAGTTAGTAAAAGGAAGGACAGTTGCAAAGTTTTTGGAAGATCACCCAATTGAGGGAACGGGTGAGACCGAACTTGAATACCCGAACAAGGACCTAATGATAGTGTCGAGTGACGTATGGGTGCTTTATTTTGACAGAGCTGCAAGCTACAAGGGGTATGGTATGGTATGGTATTGGAATTTTGCTATTTTCACCGGGTGAAGTGTACCCGTACATCAGACTCATAGTGCAGGTTCCTACTAATGGTTCTAATCCAAGCACAAAGGTTAGATCCCTTCCTCTCATCATCTCTCATTGCATCAGCGATCAAGTCCTAATGCATGACCTGTCGGGTTATCACCCAAATCTTGAAGTGAAGCCGCTAGCAAACATCCTCGTTCAAACGATTTTCTTTTGTGATCTTTGCCAATTACTCTCTGTACTTGACTTCAAGCTTGTCACAGTGAACGAACAGGTCGGGTCATTCAAGCAAGGTAGCAATATCCCCTCAAAGGAAATCATCAGGTTCTATTTTAACATAAAGTGAATATCTTGTCACGCATCGTATTAAATTTTAGACTTAGCAAAAACTTATTTACCCATTCTATTGTAAAAGACAAAGCGTTCAACCGTGAAATCGACCGATGGTTTTCACGTGGAACAACCCACCTTGTCAAGATTTGATCAGTCATTAACTAAAATTGTCACCTTACTATTGCGAGTACTCTCCCTCAGTATTCAGTTAGGTGACACTCTGCAGGCAAAGGTCAACGAGAGTAAGTTTGACTGGCAGTCATGAGTCCAATTGATTAACAATAACCAACTTTCATAATCCACTAAAGAATCAAAGTAGAAGATGATGGGGGAGATGTTGCGACTTTCCCACTTGCCTATTCTACCGCCCCATCTCCACCGCTTCCGCCA
>JABCMJ010002029.1:0-21930 GCA_014822125.1 Arbutus unedo
AACATCACATCAATGTGGGGCAACCCTTTAAAAATAATACCCCCTCTTATCTTATACCCCTAAATAACTTATTCCCTAAAAATAATTCCTCATCCAATCGACCCATAAGCGTATCAAAAAATTTCACATTTCAAGGGTGAATAGTCATTTGGCATTGACAAGCTAAGAGATTGTTGTGTTGCCCAAAATTTGCTTGAAAACTTCAGTTTCACACAGCTTCATTCATAGATTGCCAAAAGCTATCTTTTTTAGCAAAGGCTTTTTTTAAGCCTTAAAACCTATTCTAAACGAGGAACAATCACATTTTAATACATTGAGAACTATAAAGCCTATAATTTAAGACACATCTTTAGTGGGTTTAGTGAAGTGTAAAGGGATCTACATTTTAATACATTGAGAACTATAAAACCTATAATTGCTTGAGCTAGCTTTTTCCGTGACAGATTCTATGAAGCAACTAGCTAACTAGGGATGCAGTCTACTCTCTCATGTAGATTATGCTTTTTCCTCTTAATTAATCCTCAATATTGATCACCACAAGCTTTATATTCTAAAAGGCCAAAGCAAAACATCATACTACACAAGACACATGGTTTGCTGCCACATCATCCAAATTGATGCACTTTCAAAGAAATTGGAAAAAGGTCCACACTCCCCCAACACAACAAACAAAACTTCTTCCAAAACAGTCAATTTGGAAAGTACAAGTGCATTCTGCAACAGAAGTTACCTTAATGGGTTGTGAAGAAGAAAACTGTAGTTGAAGCTGCTTCCTCTATTGCTTTAGTGAAAGTAGTGACAATTGTTCTTCAATTGAGCAATCAACGTGACACGAAATTCGGCACGAAAAGGGGATAAGAATGAGACCAAGGCCCCGCTGTTCCATAGGCAAGGGGGAAGAGCGTCTAGTGCTCCGATACTCAACTGCATCTTGGAGAATAATGTTTCCTTGCTTGTCAATGCAGTAGAATGTGCCCAAGAAGAATCGTCCATCACTGACACCTACCAGCATTTGCCTAAACAGCAACTCCTTAACCCGTGCCACGAGATTTGAGGCATTTGGGTGAGATCCATCAGAACTTCCTGCCTCGTTGAAGGATGTATCCACTTGTTGGTCAGCGTCCATCTACTTGAACTGATGACAATCGTCTCAGTCGAGAAAGCAAACCAGATTTGCACAATTTGCTGCAATCACAAATGCAGACAGTAATCATTCCATCATTATTACGGGAAGAAGGGAGGGGGCGCCTTCTTAAACTTAAGTACTGCTATTCTGCAGAAAATTGACAGACAAGTACTTCAGTATTGGTCAAAAAATTGGATCTGAGATACGAAGAGTATCACACTCCACTGCAGAAATTTATCTTTTCTTCTTCATCCTATTTTCAATGTTGATAAGCAAAAAGAGAACTCATGCATGACTAATCCAGGATAATGAAGTAGTTAATTACAAAGAAACCCACCAAAACTTCCAAAAATTCAAAGAGAAAGCAGCCGGAGTCAAGCAATGAATAAAGAAAGAGGCCATCAATCACAAGCAAGAGAAACAGATGAATACACTGAAAAAAAATGGCAGAAAATGCATGTTCTATTATTTATAAAAGATATGGCAATATTTATACAGCCATCAAACTCTCATGTAGGAAAGAAGGGAGAGGAGGGAGGGGCATACCCATAGCAACATGCCTGCATAGATACAATCTAGCCCAAAGCATGAAAAAATGTATCGTCCAAAGACATGCATGGAAATTAGTTTACATGATATCAAGGAAAGCAGACTCAGATAAAAACACATATGGTTTTCATCACTTCACTAAAAAGACATTGCCCAGTAGCAGTACTGTCACTCCACTATGCAACAAGGCTATTGGCCAGGTGAAAGAAATAATAAAAAAAACCCACGGATTACTTCAAATTCAAAAATATCCAACTAACTACATTAAACAAAAATAATAATTAACTTTTATCATTCAACCACCACATTTCGAAAGCAAAGCATAAGACAAGAACGAAAATATTAAGAAATTCTACTGAGAATAAGATATAAAGAGCTCCTCATTTAGTTGTTGCTAGCATTAAAAGTCAAGCAACTATTTCCCAGGAAAAACTAATCTAAACATCTTACAAAGTTGGAAAAAAAAGGACAAGGACTGAATAAATACTTCAGGTGAAAGACTGTAACCTCGCTTCCACAGAATTTTCGTGTTTGATGAAGGTCTGAGAAAGGGATGCCCGAACAAGACACATGCAAAAGCTGTCTCTTACAAAATGCACGAATACTGAGTGAAGGACCATGCAATGAAAGCTGCCCTGTGCAACATGTTAAGTGCAGTACTTCAGTAGTTATTCAGCTTTAGAACTCCAACTGTTGCCGGGAAGGGACAAGGTCAAGGCCAATCAATGGCCCGTCCAACACTCAACTTAAACAAAGTGTCGGAAGTAAATAACCGTTAGATCTCAAACCCACGAAGAACGATTCGGCGAAAACCATTCGAAAGAGTTGGAAGAAAGCCCTAATCGGACTGAATATTACCTGACCGTCCGACGGAGAGGGTAGCGAGAGAAGGCGGCGACGAGGAGGAGATGGAGGGAGGGAGGGCGGCGACTGCAACCGGATTTTGGCCGACGGCAACCGAGGAGAAGAAGCGAGGGCGACGACGGCCTCTGTCACAGAGAGAGCATTTTTTACAGACTGCTGCTATACACAAACCCTTTCCGTCTGTAACATTTTAACCCGTAATCTGTGCGTTATACCCGGATCCGTAACCGTCAACCCAGACGAATTTTTTAAGTGAATCCATGAAGACCCTTTGATGAGACCAATGGCTAAAATTAAAAGTCCGTAGTTAGGTATGGGATCTGTTAGGAAGCCCACCGTGTGTGTACATATATAAAATAGAGTAAATTACTTCCGTAGTTCTTATAGTTTGGTTTGAGTTTCATTTTAGTTTTTACTTATTGAAATAGTTCGATTTTGACTTTTAATTTTTATTTTTGCACACTCTCTCTTAACCAGCAGGGCTGGTTCTCTTTGTGCCCCTTCTCAACTCTCACAACTCATCCATTTCATCTCCATCCTCTTCTACCGTTCCTGTTGATATCAGATTTTGCCTATCACTCATAGAAATTATTCAGACCTGTTCAACAATTTATTTTTCGCCAGGAGGCTAAAAAATTTCTGGGCGCGATACCCACTGCCACCGTCGCCTCTCCTCCATCCTCCCCTCCCCAACTCTCATCTCCCCTCACCTTCCACCACCTCCATTCGCTCACTCTTAATCAGCCATTATCGATTGAAATTGCTTGGATCAAGCTTGGTTCCCACAACTCCTTCTTTGTTTATCCCCTGTTGTTTTCTCGTTGTTGAGGTACAAGTGATTACGTGGTCGAATCAATTGGGAGTTCAACAAGGAGAAGCCGAGGAGGTTGATTCTGGATGTGTATTCTTTTCTTTACGAAGAAGAAGAAGAAGAAGGGGGTTATGAGGAGAGAGAGAAGTAGATCCGAAGAAAAAGAACAACGGGGTATGAGAAAGTTGCCAAAATATCTTTAAAAATAGTCAACATGAATTTTTTTATTAAAAAAGAAACGGACGTTAACAATTGGATTTGATTTGGACAAAAATATAAATTAAAGGTCAAAATCAAACTATTTCAAAAAATAGGGACTAAAGTGAAACTTGGACCAAACTACAAGGACCATTAGAATAATTTACCCTACATAATATTATACACATGTACAGAAAAATTACCGTCTTTTCATTAGTCAAGTAATAACATACATATGAATATATTTTATAGCATAGAAAATAGATAACTTCTCTTTTTCTCTAAAGAGAGAGAGATCAAAACAAATCTGCCTCAAATAGCTTAACCAGCAGGGCTGGTTCTGGGCAGTAACAACTTCGTCTAGCTAGGCTGTATTCTACTTCATTGTCATCACCCGATCCAATTACATGTGATCCTCTGTTTATATAGTGGTCTGGGAGATGTTATAAAGCACGGATAATTGTAGATGAGAGCCGTAACCAAATCGCATCTGTTTCGAATACCAATACTCGTCTTATACTCGTAGATATGTATCATAAAAGAATCCACGGTGTAATACTTTCGAATGATCTACATCACGTATCCAATTTTTTTTTATAAAAATAAGATTGTGGTACTTGCGTAATATTAGCAAAAAATTATTAGGAATAAAGAAAAATCAGAAATTTCAAAGAGTGAAAGTCTGAAAAATGTAATAAAATAAAATAATATCATTTCTCTTTCATATATTAATATCCTTATTGTCTGGTACATTTTTTTTATATCTTAAGATTTTAACCATTAAACATACTACCAACAAAACTTAACAAACACCGTAAAACAAATATAACGATTTATTGCCATTTTGTAAGACTATATTTTAGTTAATGTATTCTAACCTTGTGCATATCCTACTTTTCCTATTTTCTTGTGTTACTGCGTTTGTATCTATATTCGTATCCTGTATTTGCAACAAGATTCACATCCCATATCCGTATCGATATCTATACTTCATAGGAGAGATGAGTTACACGTCACTCTTGAAGGAATATATAATACGCCCACATTTGTTGTGTGTGGAATGGATATTCCCTCAATCCTCAAGGAATATTTCTTTACTTGGTCCCAGACAAAGTGAAAATGGATTTGAGGTGTTCTCCGAATCAAATTTTTTATATTACGTAACTTGAAAGTAGATTTTCTGATTTTTGCAACAAACTCTAACGCTTAGTTTGGATTGAGGTGAAGGAAAAGGCGGGGAGAGGAGAGGAGGGGAGGGGAGGGGAGGGGGAGGGGGAGGGGGGAGGGAAAGTAGAGAGACATATTTTGTACATGTTTAGGAAGAGGAAAGTAAGATTTTAAAATATTTTTTCATGTTTGGTTAAGGAAGGAAAGTGAATATTATAACATATTTTACTTTTTTAATCTTTCATCTTCTAGGCTAAAATAATAAGTCAATTTTAATTTATTGCTCACTTTCTATCTCAACACATTAACACTGTACATAAAATGTACTATAAAAAGGTCAATTTTAAGAAGAAATTGGAAATAAAAAAGGGGAGCCAGAAGCTTCGCTTCCAATAGCTTGCTTACTCTCCTAGTTAGAAGAAGGCTCTTTGTTGAGTTAATTCAATTAGTAGCATACTTTTCTTTATGAGCTGAGCCCTTGATTAAGACTAATCCACTTCTTCGTCAAGCTTTCGGGGATAATTTCCTTCATCTACTGACTTCACTTTAGTTTTTCTCTCTTTTCTTCCATCAAGTTGTTCTCCTTTCTTTCTGCTCTACACATCCATTTAAATAGAGAAAAGCGACAACCAAGCAGAGAGATATAGAGACAAACATAAGAGAAAGGATAGAGTTACATGTGCTTATCATTGCCTAGAAAATCCTAGAATTTGATCCGTGTCACAAATCACTGCTCATAAACTTTTTACAGTTCAGACCCCAAGACTTCTCTCAATTTAAAACCTACCCTCTACCCAAACACGCCTTGTGTTATTTTTAAACCCTTTGAACGTATTGTAAATTTTATATTAGATGAGTTATTGCTTTCTCCTTATCATCTCATATGTTTTCTATAAACCACGTATCGAAATTTGTCGTGTGTTTTAAAATACAAATTCAAATCCTATCGATCCTTTTCATTTTTCTCTTCATAGTAAATTGATGAGGAGACACAGAGCAATAGGTTGAAATGAAATAAAGAAGAGTTATAAACTATAAGACTTCTTGTTCAAGTTGGAAGATTTTGATTTTTCTCATTCTTTCTCTTCAATAAGAATAGGGATTTAAAATGAAATACACATGTTGATGTTGACCCGTTTTTCTTTTCTTTGTTGATTCCTTTCAATGAAATTTGACATGTTGCACTAACAAGCTAAGGAGTGTCCACATGAGTTCGTTGAGGTGTCTACACAAACCTTTGGTCTTCTTTTATATTCTATCGAGAGTTCATATTTCTCCACCCAAGTAGAACGAAAAGAAGGAATTGGAAATAAAAAGGAGAAGTCAGAAGCTTTGCTTCAAATAGATTGCTTGCTCTCCTACTTAGAAGAAGGCTCTTGGTCGAGTCAATTCAATTAGTAGTACACTTTTCCTTGTGAGCTAAGCCCTTGATTAAGACTAAGCCACTTCTTCATCAAGCTTTTAGAGATGATTTCCTTTCTCTACTAACTTCACTTTAGTTTTTCTCTCTTTTCTTTCCTTGAGTCGTTCTCCTTTATTTCTGCTCTATGTGTCACGCCCTTGATTTTTAACATAATAAATGTTATAATGATATTAATAAAATCCTCACCCCCCCCCCCTTCCCCCCACCCCATATACCCACTTATTAACATATTGGTTTTAAAGAAAGTTACATCAGTTGAGTCAAAATATCAAATGCTAGTTATTACACATATTTTCCAAACTAAAGACTATAAAAATGAAAATAACTCTCCCATGCAATCTTCAAAAAATAGTCCACATGCACTCCACGTCACTACTCCAATGTTGTACCTAAAAAGAATGAATGGCTGAGCTACACAGCCCAGTAGGAATTTCTATGCCCATATGTGACAACGAAAAAAATTCAACATAAAACATGATCATTAAAAGATAACACATGATAAGCTTATATGAAACACTAGATAAGCATGAGTGACACACACTTAACTATTTAACAACACCGTTTCGATACCCATTCAATAATTTCCCAATACCGACTCATTTTCCATCAACCGTTCACAAGGTCGAGTCATTACCCAATAACCATTTTTCTCAATTTTCTTACTAGTATGTCCCTATCCACTGTCAAATCAATTCGTCTATCTATACATGTTCACTCACCAAGTCATTCCTCACATTTCACTTCTCACATGTATAGTCAACTTATGCCTTCTCACCTTAAATTATCATATCTCGATCTAACAAGATCATCCAAATAGCTCAAAAATCCGTACCAACACTTCTAGGACACTGACTGATCATCAAACGGACTGTTCAACCAATATCCAACTCATACGTATCTTCGTATCATTATCTTCATGATTGTTTGTCATCCTTAGTACATCACCTGAAGGCGGCTAACCATTTTATTATCATTCCTGATGCTCTCGCAGAGGGTTTCAATACACTAGTTCTCATCGTTCCTAGCACTCTCTCGACATAGGCTAAAACATCATCTCATCACTTAGCGCACTCCTGAAAAAGACGAGTAAGTAGTTCTTGTATTCTATAACTTTATATATGTATGTTCACCTTTCACATTAAACTTCAATATAGTGCACTGATTAGGTCACAAGAGGAAAGCAATGACAACCCAATGACAAACATTACGTAACTTCACAATAGTTATTCATAATCTCTCAATTCTTTTGATGGATACCACGACTCACGTGCATCACCAACATATTCCCATTAAGTGTCAAATTTTCATACTTGGCATTCTCCCTAATGGGACCAGTCCATATCACTCCTAACACTCTCATAAAGGGGTCTAGTACATTACTGGCATACTCGGAGGAACCCAATACATTTTCACATCACATTCCTAGCATTCCCGAGAGGGAATCTAATTCACATCACTCGTAGCATTCTCGAAAGAGTCTAATATAACCTTCTTAACATTCCCGAAGGAGTCTAGTTCAACGTTCACATATGTCATGTGTCCCATAACAATCATCTTGTATCGTATTAGTGTTCATATATGTCATGTGTCACATAACCATTGTCTAGTTTCATTTAAACAATAACATAGACCATAAGTTCCATGACTTTCCTTGTGCGTAATTCATCATTTACATAACTCTCATTACTCACATTTCATATACTCATTTAGCAATGTGTCATAATGATAATCTCTGTTCTATCATAACAAATCATGGAATCCTCATTCATAATAAGCCATAGAGTTCTATATAATCCCAACAATCAACAGTGAATTAACTATCAAAACATAAAGCGACAACCACTATGGAGTGTACGAGAAACAAGGAGTTAAAACATATGAATGATCAACCGCCGACGTGTCACTTACCAATCACCCCATATCATCTCAAGGCCAACACTTGACGTAACGCCACCTGATAAGACAGGGCCCCATCATCACCCTAGGAACAAGGGAACTCCTCAAGACATTAGAGTAAAGTGAAACCATTTTCTGGAAATAATATCATAAAGGACAAACTTATAGAAGAAAGGACTTCTCACACCAAAGTCCCACAATGGAGTTCAAACCATAGTCTAACATAAGGACACTCCCTAGATAATGTCTCAACCTTAGAATAGGACGACGGGCTTTGCACGAAAGGTATAGGGGTTAACACCAATACCGGATGTTTCCAATACTAATGCATATTCCATAGCTTATTCCAACTCCCATTTATTCATAATGTCCCATGAGATATCACACAACACCGTCTCACCACGTAGCTCACATCATACACAACAACTCTATGTCCTAATCCTGACAAAACACCGTCCTAATCACATGTTTGGTTGGACCCCGACATCTAATGGGGTAAATGAGTACTTTACAAGATCAATACAAGACATCATCAAAGGTTGAAGCACTCTTGTAAAACAAACCAAAGAATCCACATCTACTTCAATATCCAGAAAGAAATCCCAAAACTATGGATATTCACCACTAGAACAAGGGATGGACTCTTTTCAAATCTCCATAAACTCTCAAACAAGACCAACAACAAATACAGTATAAAAGATGAATCAAATCAAGTAATACACGCGTAATAAAGGTGAAATATCCTTACCTCAAAGAGAAAAATACAAGACTTGAGCTCCAAGGTGAAACTCTAGCTTTAATGGTGGAAGAGAGTTCAACCAAGTCTTCTCCAAGTGAAATACCCAACTCTAATAGCAACATCCCAAGATATATAGATGGATCCTTGAAAGAATTAGAAAGATCTTGAAGATAGATCAAGTATTGAAGTGGAGAATGGGTGGAGAAGATGAAGTTTTAGAGAGAAAAAGGGAAAAAAATTCTTTTGGAAAAGGTTTAGATTTGTCAAAAAAATCTTATCTGGGCTCTTTAAAATTGCGTAAAAACGAGCTTGATCAGTCACGGGATAGACCTGACCGGTCACGGCTAACCATTGCCTCAAAAAGTGCCCAAAAAGTCAAAGCGTGACTAGTTGCGTGACTGGACACGCTACGTGACTGGTAGCGTTGGTCACGGCTAGCTACTGTCCAAAAATACAAAGTTTAATTTTTCAAGGTGTGACCGGATCCGTGACTAGTTGGTCCAAACCCTAACCGTTTATGGCCACCTACTGTCCAAAGATTTTAAAGTTTCAAAATTTTAACCTTCTCACCATCAACTATTCTTTTCAACAATACTAAAACTCTTTCAACATTCCGAACATTAACATAAAAACAAAAGAAATTCCGGCTCCTTACATCTTCTCCTCCTTAGAGGAATTTCGTACTCGAAATTAAACAAAAGATGTCGATACGAACACTTCTCAATAATAACAACTTACAAGACACAGATATACCGTCAAGATCCCAACGCTATCACACAAGACACCAATACTTGTCTACTTATCCAATGGATCAAGCCATAACGCTACATCCGACTCGTGCACGTACATTGATCAACAAGTAAATAATCAGTATCTATAACACATCTACGATGTATGTCAACCTCACAAACACAATTTTCGCACATGCCAAATAAAAAAATTAATCTAATTAAGTTAGGCCAAATAAAATTTATATCCCTTCCCTTTCTCAACATGCCATTTTTCTTTTATTTTTCAA
This sequence comes from Arbutus unedo, assembly GCA_014822125.1. Classification (NCBI taxonomy): domain Eukaryota; kingdom Viridiplantae; phylum Streptophyta; class Magnoliopsida; order Ericales; family Ericaceae; genus Arbutus; species Arbutus unedo. The sequence goes on from JABCMJ010002029.1 coordinate 9,792, forward strand.
CACAATATTCTAACAAAATAATAAACGTGATAAAACTTCAAACCCGATCAAAATTGTGGTAGTTTGGATTCGGATAATTGAGTAATGCACGTCGATTTTTTTATTGTGACTAGTCAAATGCGGATAAAAATAAATATTGTGAAATACTAAATAAAAAGCTATATTTTTATAATATATAATCAAAAACTGATATTTAGACATAACATTATTGTTTCATTTACAACAGACACCTAGTGATTTTGTAAATTTTGAAATCGCTGCATGATAACCTCATTGGTAATGCTATCAAAAGTCTTTCCTCAATATACACAATCAAACTATCAAGCACCCATTCCGTTACGAAGTCAGTCCTTCATAATCTTCATGGCAGAAAATGCACTCTCCACTGTAGCAGTTGCAACAGGTATAACTAACACCAAAGCGAGAAGCTTGTATATCAATGAATGTCTTATATCTCTTTAGGTCTCAACCATCTTTCGAGCCAAATCACCAATCCCCTCTAAATTTGAAAACTTGACACTAGAACGCAAATCAATGATGAAGTTCTCAAATTGATCAGGAAGTGCCAAAAGCTCAATACCCGAGAGGTCTTTAGGATAAAATTCGGCAAAGCGAATCAATCTTTGTTTGTCAAAACTTGCCAATGAGTTGGATGAATTTAGGCACACGACAAAAAGAAGTAACTCGGTGTTTACCTCACTAAATCGATTATTAAGCTCTTGGAGTTGCATATCTATGACAGTATAGAACAACTCGACGCGATAGCAATGAGAGATTGTCATTTCTTGAGCTCTACGCCTTGATTTTTCTCGAGAAACATATTTGCCTTTCATGTTGGGAACATCAATGTTATTGTTGCCAAAAAAAAGTTGATACTTCAACCATCAAGTACTCAAAACACACTATCCCTCATTGATTGGAGGCATTGCTTGGATACATGAACTAGTTTTATGGCATTTATAATGTCTTGATCGACAACTCATTTGTAATTCTCAAATAGATTTCATCAAATGTAGATTGAACACAAACTTAAAAGATGACATCTTTTTCAATAAACGGAAGGCTTCTAACATTTGTTCTGAAGTGGATGCGTCTTCAATTGCAAACATGTTAACCAAGCTAAGCAAAGTGCCATAATGCGATGCTCAACGTGTATCACTAACACAAACAAGAGTGGTCTATTGATTGAGATCTTGGCCACCTATAATATCATTGCTACTAAGGGTTTTAATAAGTTTGGTAGCTTGGTTCTCTTAAAGGATATGACAACATTTGCAAGAGGCTCCAACAACATTCACAATGTTAGAAACCAAAGGAAAGAAGTCAGTAATATGGATACGATTTTTTGGTACCGCCACAAGAGCTAATTGATGTTGGTGAGCAAAACAATATACATAATACACACATTCTTTTTCTTGCGAATAAGTGCCTTTAGTCCATTGAATTCCTCTTGCATATTACTAATCCCATCATAAATTTGCCCTTGCAATCTAGAAATGCTCAAGTCGTGTTGAAATTAAGTTTCAATTTAATGAAAGAACACTCATACTAGTAACATCTTTAATACCCAAAAAGCGTCCTACCACACATCCACTCTTATCAACATTTAATGATAGAGCACTAGCACTAGCACTAGCACTAGCACTAGTAACATGTTTAATACTCAAAAAAAAGTTTTACCACACATCCCCTTTTATCAACGTGTCACGATCCATTCCGAAGTAGGAAGAATTAGTGATCGGCTACAAGTCTAACCCACTAAGACCTCTAACAAAATGAGTTTAGAAAATTTCACATGTCAACATATATGAACCTTAAAGGTTCTCAAAGTTGTGGAAGCATAAAACATAAATAACCAGATTATCCCAAGGTCATGCAATGTACATAATTAGTTTAACTTGCAAAGAATACAAGATACAAATTCTTATGGGAGACCTAACTTATACTCGATAAAAGTACTTACAACTTTACTAACTACAATACAACTACTATAAACAGTAAGTCAAGCGATTATTATCGATATTCCTTAGGCTCTATTGGCTTTTGTCTCATCATCTTGCATGTTGCATAGCAACGTTCATTAGCATAAAGCTAGTATGAATCTAGATATAAAAACTTTACAAGTTTACCATGTCTTAATCATATTTGTTTGTATACAAAATACTATAATGTCAACATACGTAATTTGGTCCAAGGACAATGTCAAACTTTTCTCAATTTTTTGTAACCCTTAGGTTATTCAAATATCAAAATTCAATGATCATTCATGTACCGATGTTCAAAGTTAACCAACAGGGTTTGCCAAACTTATGTAGGGAGCGACCCTCAATATAATTTCAATAATTGGCGTGACGTCATCCAATAATACCTGGTCGTGGGACCCTCCTCTATTCCAAATCACCGTTTTTCTCACCCCCAGTGATTATGGTATCACTATATTATGTGATGTCATCTCATGTTCAATTTTTTTTTTAATCAAAATCCATAGATCAACACATGGCATTCATGATAGTTAAAGTGTACTACCCTTTAACGTGTTTAAGTACAGTTTTAACAAAAATAGGTTTCCAATGAAACTAAACATTTCCTTTTAAATAGTCACATGCTTGAACATAAACATGTACGAGTAAAGAGCATATATCCAGACTCACCTCGAGTCGCATCATATAATTTGATGATTCACACTGATTATGTCGTCACACTTGAATCCTATAACAAGGAATGCAATTTTTAATAACTTATTTCTAATTTTCAATGTCTAATAGCAGAGTCTTTCTAGGCTCGACACGTCAGCATTATATGCTTCACCCTCTCAAGTTAAGAGATATATGAGATAAATGGAATGTGCTAACCCTTCTAGTGTTTCAGAGTTGAAGTACATAGGTTTGCGTGGTTACGGGGTCAAAATGAAGGTTCTGGGGTCCAAATTAACTCCAAATGTGAAACCTAGCAGATTTGTTAAAATTCACTTCAATACAAACCAGCTTAAGAACTTATTCAAATAGGGTCCAATGTTCACAAATTTGACAAGGTACTAGTTTGAGATGTTAGAACCATTAATATGAAGAATACAAGGTCCAAAATGGCCTCTAAATGAGGTAGCAACTGAGGAGAACAAAACTAGCAAAAAAAAAAAAACACAGTTTACAAAAAATGAGTTTTTTTTCATAATTTAATTGTCGCAATTTCATGATTCAAACTGGAGAAGTTCGGTAAGACATTGAGGTACTTGTGTATCAAATTTCATGATTATCCAATGTCTGAAGAGATCTCGGAAAACTTCCAAAGTAGAGGAAAGATCTGCCAAAACCTGAAACATCATCTGGATGCTAAACTAGACATTCGGCCCTACATCCGGCTAGGCAATCGGTCGAGACCAGAGCTCTGGTTCGAGCTAAAAACCTCCATGAAAGACCCACTAAGTTTCTATAATCATGGTATAACAGTCTAACCCTTCTTTTTACACCTAACTAGTCTAACTGTGTTCATTTGCTTGTTTGGGAAAAAAAATTTCAAATATTTTTCTGAACTTGTTTGGGAAATTTTTTTCCAAACACTTTTACTTTTTCTTCAAACAACATCTATTTCTCTATAAAATAAGAGAGAGACATCTCAAAAATGCCAAAAAAAATTTAATTCTCAATTTTTTTCTGAAACACTTACACCAAACAACATGTAAGAGTTTTTGTTTCAAAAATCGTTTTAGAAATAAGTAAAGGAACACAGTAATTAACCATAGAACCAAGAATTGTTACTTGTTCTTGAACTTCTGGGTTAGGAGCAGCTCATTCAAATGGGATCTCCTGCTTCTCTCTCGATCGACAAAGCAGTAGTGAAAAGGAATTGAGAAGCTTGGGTTTACTTTTATCTCTGTTAAAGACCAAGTAGGAGGTGGTTTTGCAAAGCTGGTGGTGGCAACTCCTGGAGAAGACCATCGATGACTAGTCTCCAAAAAAAAAAAAAAAAACTTCAAGCTAGAAGTTAGCATGTTAAATACTAGGGTGCTACTCCCCATGGTAAAAATCCTACAATCATTCCTTAACTCGTGCAATCACCCTTCATCGTTCCATCAAACTCCCAAAATTACGCTCACTCTCAATACAATACTAGAATTAACATTCGATTGTCCATTAAATAAAAATTAACCCCCAAATTAATTTAATAAATTCCCAAATTAATAATTAGTAATTATATAATTACCCTTAAGTGCTCCAATATCCTAGATAGTAGAAGAGAATACAGTAAAAAAAGCGTGTCAAGTCTCACATCCTCCCTACCTTATGAAGTTTTGGTTCTCCAAACTTAAACGTATTTATCCTAAAAGGAATAGCATTGATGCCCGAATAGTTCCACATACTCTTGGCGTACATTTGTCTTGTTCTCTCATGTCACCACTCCCGTTTACTGGTTGTCGCACCAAACTTTGACCAACGGAATGTTTCTATTACTCATATGCTTGACACTTGTGTCTAAAATTCGCATAAGCCGCTCCCCGTAACGTAAATTCCCTTCCAGCTTTGTCGGTGCTTACTCTAAAATTAGTGTTGGATTCGACACGTACTTTTTGAACAACACTACACGAAAAATGTCATGACTGTTGAAGAGCTCTGGTGTTAAGGCCAATTTATCTCGTATGGTCAGACGGAGCGCTAATTAAATTTCTTCCCTTCTCGATTTGAACTATACTCTTCTTGAAATTTGCACTCTTTTCACTTTATATTCACATGGATTTTCTGACAATCTTGAACCACTTTTAGCCTATCTTGGTCCAGTTTGATCTTCTCCATTGTCTCCTTCCCAATCATAAAGCCCGTGAACTTGACTGCCATTACTAATGATATCAACAAGACCATTGGTGGTCGAACTTGATTCAACATAGAAGACAGTACAATAGAGGAAAGCTCAAGCTTCTCAAGGATGTGCGAAGTTTGATTTACGAAGTTTAAAGTTGAAATTGGTGGCAATACAAAGATTATCTCAAGAAGAAAACAACAATGTTCAGAAGCATCATCAAGACACATTCCTCTAATAAGTCCTAAATGGGAATAGTAATAGTCAACCAACATTGATAATGCCAAAATAGCTTGCATATTCATGAGAATTAATCATAAATGGGGTGTTTAGAAAACCAATCAAAGTTATAGCCCAAGAAGGATACCATCAGGGATAAACTGATGTACCATATGAGAAAGTCTTTTCCAAAATTAGGAATATGGAATTTGATGGGAAGAATTATCCTTTGATCAATTGAAATTACCAATCAAAACTACTGATCAATGACAAGATGCATACAACGTAAACCCAAATAACAAAAAATTGCATCAATGCATAAATAACTAATAGCAAAAGAGTTTGTATAGATGATTTGTTGTAGGAATATTCACGCTGATCCAAATAACCCAATGATGACAGCAGAGTTACCAACTTAGAGTACACGAAAAGCTCAATATACATGGACTGCAAAGTTATACAGACTGCCAATTGATGGTTTCTCAATATTAAATCCAAATGTTATAAGGGTATTCAACTAAATCAATTTAAATCCAGGGTTCAAAACTTATAGAGGAGATTGGCCCAAGATAAGCGGTCATATAGATGCCACTTGAAGTAAAAGGGACACAACGGTCACAAAATTTTAAAACAAAGGTTTTAGCAACTTGCCGATCGGACTCCACAAGGGCTACTTAAGGCCCTTTTTTACAAACCAAAAGGACGGGAGCTATTGGATGTTGCTCAGTGATGCTATAACTTAACAACCAAAAAGCTTTGCGTCAAACTTAAGCCTCTATGATAGCACCGCAATCAAAATCCAATACACTATGTACAAAAGAGATAATAAGGAGATCAACAGGAAGATATGGGAATAATTGTGGAATGTGTGAGCTTACCAAATCATTTGTTAACACATAAGGTGGGTGTCAAGATAGTCAATATTTTGCTCGTACGATATCACACCCCACTCTTCAAGGGCATGAAATGAGCAATAGAACATTACATCAATATAAAATCTCAACAAAACTTTCCTTTAAAACCATTAAATTATCTTAACATAAAACAATGGTAATATCCAACTCAGGCATAAAACAAATAAACAATCAATACTAAATCTAAAACATGAAATCAACTACGAGCCCACAATGCCCAAACAAAATAATCAATATAAGAAACACGGAAAAATAAAACTAAAATAAATTCTAACTACTAGGACTCCAAGTATCTCCAAACTTGAGGTCTAAGTCCTTGGTTCCACATCAACTTCGTTAATTTATAAAAAAACATAAGTCGGAACTCGAGTAGGAAGTCATATTGAACCATCGACGTGTTGATTAAAGCATGCTCACATCAATAACATAATATAGACAAAATGAACAAACTATTGAATGATCTAACAATATCATGCTCGACATGTGACTCGTGCAATCATTTAACTGTCTCTCACCGCGAGTCATACCCATGGAGAAGGGCATTTAGTACTAACTTAATAGTCTTTCACCGCAGGCATACCCAAATAAGGGCGCCCTGTCTTAGAGTTCATGGGCCGCCTCCTAACGTCGGGACATTTCCAACCAGGTAATATTTCAAACAGACTTTGACCGTCAGAATCACGAATACACTAATCCAATGTAACCACCATCCATGCATGATCATATGAACTAATAACAAACAGTTCCATCATCCGCAAATACTTCGAGCACAAATCCAAACTCGAATCATCTCGGGGCTCTTGGGAGATGGGAAGTATAGGCCATTAGTTTCCCGACGGAAGTCATAGAAGAACCTTGTCTCCTAAATCCGAAACCCTATCTCGGTAACCTCGTTCAGGACATAAATACTGACAATATTTGGAAGAAACCCTCTCAAAAAAATATGGGAGAAACTCCACAATATTTGAGGACAAAAAGCATTAAAAGAGAGAGGAAAACACACTCCATATCTGACTACAGCCACCAGTGGCCATTCAAGCTTGTTTCGATGATTGTGGGGCCGTATAGTAGGGTCAACTAGCTATACTCCAATCCCACAAGGGATTTGGAAGAGTCTTTTAAAGTTTTCAGCTTCAAGCACTGCATTGAAATAATAAGAATAACAATCCATGATTTCTCAAAATACCTTGCAAACAATTTTTGTAAAAGGAGAAGGGAAGCTGAAAAGCGCAAAAGCAGATCTCTAGGGAAAAAAAGAAGACAAGAGGAAAAGTGTAAAAACCAGCCACAACAATCCCTTTTAAATACCTTGTAGAAAAAATGAAGGGTCGTATTAAAAGCAATAGCAACTGAAAAATATCCGTACAGGGGTAAAAATAGTCAAATCCAACTAGATTAAGACAATCTCGACTAAGTCCCTACAAAAATTGAGCAATTGTCAAATCCAACTGGGGTGTGCTCGGATCAGATTCGATGATTGATCAAGTCATAGAGACAGTTTTGAACTTAGTGAGAGGTCGCATCTAAGCATACAACCTTGCAGTTGGAGCCTCCCATTCATTTGAGAGATATCTGGCTCAAATATGTAGACACGTGCTCTCTAGTACGCCAAAGATCAAATCCCACAATGAATGGATTGGAGAAACAACTCTGGATAACCAGAGACAATTCACAATCGAGTAGAAAAAGAAGATCCCTTAAAACAACTCAAGTTCGGCGCAGTACATACGAATAACAAGCACAATATCCACGACTAGCCACCTCAGATATACTAACTTATTGTGCAACATAGACAAACTCCATAATTCGATTGGGTCGTACGATCCAAGCCAGACGAACACCCTAGATACTTGTTCAAGTTAAGTGGGGGTTCTACGCAAAGGAAAATCACTTCCAACTAGGTTGCCTTGTAGAGAAAAAGGGCCTGTCAAAGCGGTTTATCCATACAGACCATGTAGAGTTAAGAAATATTTGTTAGAAAGCTTATCCATGCAAACATCAAAGAATAGAGGAGCAGAAACAAATAGACTGCGGAAATGATAAGACACTAGAATTAAAAAGATTGTCCATTGAGATGGTAAGTGTATATACAAGCCGCAACCCTCCTTTTTATAAAAAGAAGGGAAAATGCTAAAAAACAAAATAAAATAATAGAAAAACTTAAAGCTAAGGGGTATCAACATCATCGTCCTCAGCAACAACGAATGTTTTAGTTTCAGTATCGGTTGTTTATTTATTTTATGTTAAGATAATTTAATAATTTTAAAGGAAAGTTTTGTTGAAATTTAATTTGATGTATTGTTATATTGCTTATTTTATGTCCTTGAAGTATGGGGTGTGACAATGTCACCCTTAATTAAAGTAAAATTCTCAATAAATCAAATATTCTGAATACAAAATTGGGCACAGTCCTTACAACCTCCCCTCCTTGAAGGAATTTAATTTTCGAAATTCACCAACTCAAGAAGAAACCCACTCAGGAATGTACACCACTACGGTCTTCCAAAAACAAAAACACTACACACCTTTAGTATCGCCATGACCTCAAAACCCATAATCTCCCGCAGCATCAAGTCATAGAATAGATTATGGTCACTTATCACAACCTCACATAATAGCCAACATGACTAGGAGTCACCTTACCATCAACTGGTGTCTCCCCAAACCCGGCTGAATCTAACCATCCATTGTTTAGACCTCGAACAAATGCATGACTCAAGGCAATAAAAGCATACAAAGCACCTACATCAATCAAGACATTAGCCCATGTGATATACAACAAAAATATACCTTGCTCAACCAATGTCCCCATTGCTATCTTTGGTGCAATAACTGCATAGACACGATCTCTAGTTCCTGTTGCACAGACTGAGCGAACAGAACTACCCAAGTTGCTTCAGCCTACTACACAGGCATTGAACTTTGTTAGAACGAAACTGACTGCATAGGTCAAGTCTGCATTGAACCACCCGCACTTCCTAGACCCTGAAGGTAATATCGCTGGATATGCCCCTCCTAATTGCACTTGTAACAGACAACTAGTCGAAGTGCTAGTACATCATTTTGAGGCATTCTACTTTCATGTGGCTAGGCTGTCCACACTTGAAGCACACCAATTCTCCCAGAGCGTTCCTCCCAATAGAGACAATCAAAGGCGCAAAAGTTGCTTATCTCTGATAACCCTAAGACTGTGAGCTCCTCTCCCTCTGCCGTTTTTTCCCATGACACCTTGTTCCCATCGATACTAACTTGTTAACCGACTTACCATCTTCCCGATTGTCTATCTCTATTATCATTGCCCGCTCAACCAAATGACCATAGTTATGAACCTTAAGTGACACCATCTTTTCTCGAAGTGTTGGCTCGAGATTCTTCTCAAACCTCTTGCACCTCAGGTCATCACTATCGGTCATCTCTATCGCAAAACGCGACATCGAATTGAATTTATTTTGGTACTCAATCACTGACATCTCCCCTGCTCCAAATTTTAAAACTCCTATCTAAACGAATCCTTCATCATCTTAGGGAAGTAACGATCGAGGAAAAACTCCTTGATGGCCTCCAAGGTCATGCCCTCCACATCATAAGCCATCTTAATGGTCTTCCAGCATAGGGTTGCCTCCGTTGAATTGATAAATTGCCAATGAAACTCTCATGCCATCATCCACAATCCGAAGAGTGTCTAGCACCTTCTCTAGCTACTCAACCCAGCCATATTCCACGAACGGGTCAGGACCACTGATGAACTCAAGAGGATTCATCTGTCAAAACTCCAGCATGGCTGCCATTGCCCTGGACTCAATCCAGGCTGATTTGTTACAACATTCTAATTATTCTGAACCATTTGTTGCAATGTCTCAGCCATAACTCTCACTAAGTCATCATTGTTTACAATTCTAGGTGTCCTTGCTACTACACCACCTCTGCCTTACCATAAACTCTATGTGGCGGCATAACTCTACAACAAGAAGATAGGCAACCACTATCAATACCAGGTAAACATGTAAATGGGTAAGCACGTAAACATGTAAGCACATACGAGAAGTACTCGCAAGAAAGTCAATCCAATTTTCAATTAACGCTCTCTAACCTCCAAATAGAAGACACGGTCATCAAGCATGTCTTTTGACCATATTACTCAGGCAGTCACATGGACGTCTGAAAACACAAAATCTTTGGAGTACAGCTCCACATAAGTATGTTACCCACCTAGGACCATATCCCACATATTTTATGTATTCGAACCATGCTTTGTTACCAAGTTGTCACACCCAAGTTTTTTAGGCTTGAATTGAGCAACAATCAATCTTAACACGATCCCAAATATATAATAAAAATCGCCATAAAACTTAGATTCCATTACATCAATTCTAAATGAAAGTAATTAGACAATTAAAAGGGAGCCCACAATGCCAATAAACTAAAGTCAACAAAACTATAAATAAAACCCTAACTACTCTTGAAAAGCTCCAAGCTCTGTCCCTTAGGTTCCTTTTCAATTTTTGTAAAAAGGGTTAAACATAAGTCGAAATTCATATAGAATGCAGGTTGAAACAAAACTTAAAGGAATTCAATACATCACATGCCCAAACATGTATAGTTTTTCGTTTGTACACAAATATATCTTTCGCAAAGATTTGCACAATCAATATGTAGTTGAGAATCACATACAATTCGTGAGCCTTCCACACCCAGGCAACCAATGCAACCTTTTTACGGGTTTGAACCGAGGAAATTACACAAACGCCCAGCACATTTTTTACGATCTCTCACCGACGACTGCCCATGAGAAATCACGAGGACCAATATCAATTTTTATAGACTTCCATCGCGGCTATCCATATCAACCATGGAGACTAGTACCCTTTTTTTATGAACTTTCACCGACGGTCATTCACGTTGACGATGGAAACCAATATCTCTTTTTAAGATCCTTCAATGACGGCGATCCACAGAACCCACCGTGGAGACCAGTAACGAAAGTCACCACAACGACACACGACCATGCATTTGGACTCTTACTCTCTCAACCAAACCAAACACAAGTAACAACACCAAATCAACAATCAACACATACCCCAAGATATTCACTCATTAGTCAAAATCATAGAAAAAGTAGTTCCATAAAATTTCAACTTATTAAAGGAGCTTTTAGAAATAAAATTTACAGTTTGGCTGACTAGTCATAACACCCCCTGACCGGTTAGGATTGGGTATTGGAATATTTTGGTGCATTTCCTGACCGATCACACCATCCGTCTGATAGGTCAAAATTTGCTACTAGAAGTTTTTGATTTTATGTGGTCTGACCGGTTAGACCACTACCCAAACCGGTCACCATGTAATACGCGGAAAACATCAGATTGGAGGACATATCAAATTTGCAAGAAAACCCAAAAAATAAACTTCTTGATTCATGAAGAAAGCCACGTAGCCTATTTAGAACATCAAAATGCGACACAGAATATATTAAAAACTTTAAACTAAGTTTTAACAAGAATCTGACTGTAAAATAAGGGACCGGTATTCAAGAACGCATCGATCTTTCGATTTTGTCGTGAACACACCAACACCTGGTTCGATTTGCATTTCGACACCCGGTATAATGCTTTCTTGTTGCGTTCTTCAAGAATCCGGATGTAGGACATACATCTTCTTAATCAAACTCTATTTTAAGTATATTGTGGGGAGGCTCTCTCTCTCTCTCCCTGAATATTCAATTCTAATGTTAGGCGACCCTAATGAACATAAAAGTGTTAAATTTATATTAATTAAAAGGTAAAACACACTTCAACCCCTAGGGTCTTGTTCATCCTCAAATCAAGTCCCCAAACTTCCATAATTACCTTGTCACCCTCAACTAAAATAAAATTCTCAATAAATTAAATATTCCGAATACAAAACTGGACACGTTCCTTGCACCATAAATTCGGATTTGGGTGACCCCGTCGATGACAGTCCATGAACTCAACTTAGGGATTAAAGTTATTCGGTGCAAGTCTATAAATTTTACTCGGTTCAAGTTTGAGGCTTGTGCCGGTTCAATTCCAGACAAGTTAGTTTGCATTGGTCGCATGTGATGCATGAGTTTGTTAATTATGTTACATGTACAGATTAACCCTAATGGGCCTCGGTAACTAGAGCTCATTAGGTTAACCCTAATCTCTTACATTCTATTATAAATAAACGTCCCGCCCCTCTCTAAAGAGTGTGGG
>JABCMJ010002030.1:0-31110 GCA_014822125.1 Arbutus unedo
CCCCCTCTATAACTTATCCCCCTACAAATAATCCTCCATCCAATCGGGCCCTAAGGTTGCCCAGGGGTTGAATTTAACTCTCTACTTCCAACATGCAACAAGTTTTTGAATCTTGGAATTGTGGAGGAAAAAAGGAGTGTGCAAAGATGGCCTAAATTTTGGCTAGGTTTGAACTCCTATTCAATTGGCATTTCTTTCTTTCCCTTTGCACAAATTCATCCACAATTCCAGAAAGCACAAAGATGGCAAAACTTTTGGCTAGTTTTGGGCACCTATCCCATTGGCATTTCTTCCTTGCCCTGTGCACAAATTCATGCACAGTTCAAGATCCCAACACAAAATACGCAGCACAACACCGCAAGTCACACTAGCAATTTCCCTTTTTCAGAGAAGATGCTTCTAACATAGCAGATAAAGTTATCATACAGGTTGCTTTTTCTTCAACTTCCAGGCAACAGATACAACTTAAGAAATTATCAACAATAAGTAGTCACCTCTAATCCACACTCTTCTTGCTTTGGTTCAATAATATCCTCGAATGCATTTTGCAGTCCGACTATGTAATCATCCCCATCTCATACAACGCACAAATTTGCAAATTTAGTGTCCTAAAATGAATTTTACCGTTGGCAACCTAATTATCCATATCTTGCATAAACTGAAAACATTACATCAACCATAAGAGAATTCAGACTACCTCACAACGACAGCAACATGACACACAACTCCTCGATGAAAACCGTGAAAGAGCATAAAAGTAGCAAAACTGTTTTCATCCTAAGAGCAAACAGCATTATCCATTTCCACGACGAACGCTCTCTACTGCATGCTACGTTGGAGTCATCAATTCATGGTTTGCAGCAGAACCTTGGGATTGCAAGCTTCAAAATTTACAGCTTCTTAAAAGAGATCAGCTCAACCAGTACTTTGGGGCCATCAAATCACGGTTTGCAGCAGAACCTTGGGTTGCAAGCTTCTGAATACGCGATGAGAATTCCTCAGCCTGATAGATATAACATATGTCATCGTTCAAGCAAACGGAGGGCAAACAATACATATTTTAATGGTACATAGGAATCACTTTTCAACAAATTATTTTCCACAGAAAAGTGAAAAAGATAACAATTTGTAGGTAAGATATCAACGCATTTGTATGCGGTGCAATATAGAATGAAGTATTCTTAGTTAACAAAGCAGCAAGGAAAAGCAAATTTCAGTCTCACCTAGTCATCTTAGCTACCAAAATTGTTAGCTAAATATGATATCTTGCTATCAATTCTGATTATGTTTAGATGCTGACAGCAGAACTAAACAACTAGAAGGACACTAGAAGTACTGCACAGGATGCTAACCTTTTCGTCAATCCACATCAGGGAGCTTAGTTGATTGTTTAAAATTCGGACAACAACATCCAATGGAGACATTCCATCAACAGCATCAAGTTCTCCACCCTAAATCATACTAACAATGAGTATTGTCTATTAAAGCACACAGAAAGGTACAAGATCAATGAACTAAAGGCCATTACCTGGTTGGCATTCAGGGTTTGAATAATAGTTTTGATCTGTTCCGCCATCTGTTCCAGTTCCCTCTCTATGATTTCAGCTTGCTCATACCTGAAACCACACCAAGAAAGTACCCCCATAATCATCTCATAGAAGGACAATGAAATATGCCTAATCCAATTCTGAAGTGATTGTAAAGAGTCAAATTTCGAGGATACCCTCCCGCTCCCAATCGAGATAAAACTGAAACCTAGAAAGAGTATCTAAAACCAGTTATAAATGATGCATTTGATATCATCTTTTGCACTATTCGTCGAGTTCACACGGGTTTTTACGTGGACACTTCCAAAAGAGTGCTACTATACGACAAGAACATAGGTGTCCAGGATGGATTATGTGATTCATGGTCAGGACGGCTTGGTAGTGCTTTTGTATTTGGAGGATATATTGCAGAGAAGTGATGGGTTTAGACTTCAGAGCATCTCTAACAATTTCGCCATTGAGGCACCAAACCTGGATTAGTATATAGTCACCAAAATGATAGCCAAATAATCTTGCTCTAATGAGGTGAATGAAATTTCTTTAATTTCACTCATTCAATGCCACATGAAAATGTTATGTGCTCGCACCATGAGAGATGAAAAGTTGGAACTACAGAAGTAATCTGTTTTTCTCTACATTACACAACTCAGTACAAGTATCAGAGACAGGTAGTTGTCCAGGTGCTAGATCGGCTACTTTAACTAATTATAGGATACCTGGAACCAATATGACTCAACCAACTGAAAACCTAGTATACAGAACCAAGAACAGGTTCCGACTGAAAGGTCCAAGGTGACGTGCAATTCAAACTGGGCACAGAATCATAGCATGCCTCTTCACAATTGGTCTAAACCCCAAAACATGGCGAGTACACAAATCCTGACAAAGTTAACCATTTTTGCCAAGATTTGAGTGTCATGAACCCAAGATATTCAATAGTGATATATCAAATAACCATATAGACCCAAGCAACCATTTTATTTTTTAATGGATGAAAACAGTCCTGTTGTCTATTAGAAAAGGCAAAGAAGAAGATATGCAACTGTGATAACAAGGATAATTAAACAAGTGCTTACATTGCATCTCGTGTGGATGCCGCTTCATCGTCAAGAAGCACATTGCGCTCATCCTTGTATATGCGCTCAGCTTCTTCCTCCATACTTAGCAGAGCCTTATCAACCTAACCACAAATAAGGAAAACAAAGAAAATAGTGCGCATTTAAACGGCCAGAATCATGCATGCACTTGATCCCATTATTGATAGGTTTAGGCTAATAACTTAGTTACATAAAGCAGGAGCGGAAGCAGGGACGGAGAAGCGAGAGAGCATGCAGAAATTTTAAGGTTAGGATCGTCCATAGGAAGACTAAATCTAAGGTGCTGGGTTAAGCAAGAGAAGACTTTAATTGAAAGTATGGGCTTTCCTTGCAGTGTAAACTGGGATTCCACTGACAAATAGTCCATGCTTAAAACAAATTGCATATAAAGATACCTCCTGCTGATGAGTCTCAATAAGCTCTAGTTGCTGCTCCAAGTTAGCTTGAGTCTCTACAACTTTGGCCACTTCGGTCTGAACAGCTTAAAGCATTTAAAGTTAGCAGTGACCATTCAACTCAAGCCATAACTTATAAACAGTGCCCATCAAACACAAATATAGAATGCCAAGAGTAAATTAGACTCCCAGGTAAGATGTCATTAATCTAGCAAGTCATTTTCTTGTTAGTAGCCCCCTTTGATATCATTTATAAGCTAAATTTTGGATTATGAATACTTTTGCACTATTTACTTAAAAAACGTTATATATGTCGTAAACATGTTTGGTGGAGCTTTTTATAAGCTTGAAAATAATTTCAAACTGTTTGGTCAAATAAGTTGTAGAGCAGCCAACTATTAATTTAATGTCTATATTGCACCTAAAAAACTTTATATATGTTGTAAACATGTTTGGTGTAGCTTTTCATAACTTGAAAATAATTTCAAACTGTTTGGTTGAATAAGCTGTAGAGTTGCCCAACTTTAATTTAATGTCCAGATTGCACTTAACAGTTCTATAGAGATACTCTTGGAACTAAGTACCTTTTTTCCATTACAACTTTGTTAACTTTAAATAAGCAAAAAGCTATAAACTGAAGCTTAAAATAATCTCACTTTTTTGGGTCATATAAGCTGAATAAGTCATTACTCATACATTCTACCAAATGCCATTCATTAAATGTTTTTTAGCAAAAAAGCTAAATAAGTTGACTTATAAGTGCTAACAAACAGGGCCAAGAGTCATACTGATGCAAACAATATGCCAGTTACACTGACACTGGGAAAGAATTTACGAGAGAATGCGAAAATCATATTCAAAAGCTTATACAACTATTTGGTGAGGTTCTGAACATGGCAAGACCATCTCTTATTAGCTTGGATTTTTCGTTGTAAGTGAATTAAACGGGGTCAAACCTACAAGTCTGGTACAATTGAATAAATGACCATGTCTCGTTATTTGGCGTCCAAGCTCAGTTCCTCTCCATAAGTAATGCCGAGTTCATATTCATTCGCTATCATTAACCCTCAACTTCTTTAACCTTTAGAAGCTAGTTGATGTGCTGGCAATAAAATAAGAAGGATCCTACATCCAATGAGTTACAGAATTCAAGTAATGCTAATGGACATAAGGTGTGAAAGTAGGCATTGTTTATGCATTATTTATTACGCATTGTTTATGTATTATTTATTTATCTTTTATTACAAGGGTATTATAGTCTTTTAGTCTCATTAGTGTTAATTGGGTTGGCCTATAAATCGTCTCAGCCTTGTATTATTTGATGTTCAATCAAATGCCATAGAATAACCCTTCTCTTCACATCCGAACCATAGCTTAAGACCTATTAGATTTTAGTTCACCGGCGGTCATGCCTGCCCTTACTGTTGTCCGTCGGGCCATTGCTTGTTCATCGGTACTGTTCAACACTATTCATTGGTGTTTTTACAGACCTGTTTGCCACTGTTCTGTTCAATTGGCACTGTTCCAACACTATTCGAACCTAAGATCTAATTGGTTTGGAGAGTTTGAACCCGATATGTTCGGCATTGACACCTTGTTCCTGCATTTCTCTCGGAATCTGCATTTGCAACCTGTTTAGCACCAGCTACAACTTCTCCTCTGTTTGCACCAGTTGCTTTCTCCTTTGCATAAGGTTTAGGTTTTTCGAAATCTGCATATGCAATCCGTTTTGCACCAGTCGACTCCTCTTCTTTCACTGGATCTGCATTGTTCTCTCCGAATATGCATCTACATATGCAATCTATTTTGCACTAGTTGACCCATCTTCGTTCACTGAATCCGCATCATTCTCTGTAGATCTGCATCTGCAATCTGTTTTGCACCAATTAACTCCTCTTCTTCCACTAGATCTACATCGTTCTCCCTGGATCTACATTGTTCTTTATGTTTGCACTAGCCAAAACCCTCGCCGACTACCAGCAAACATCCGACCACCCTTGTCGAACATTCATTGACCCTTGCAGAACTCTGTTAGTCTCCAAACCTGCAATTTCTACCAGATCCGCATTGCTCGACTCTATTTCTTGTGATTTTCCTTTGGTTTGTCCCTCTCTCGACCTCGTCTGTTACCGATGACCCTTGTCAGAATCGTCTCGTACTCCGACGACTCTCGCCAGAGTTCTGTCAACCTCCGGCAACTCAATTTCGTTTTCTACTTGGCAAACTCGCGCTTCTCCATCCTAAGTTTGAGAGGGGGTGTGAAAGTAGCATTGTTTATGTATTGTTTATGCATTATTTATTTATCTTTTATCATAAAGGTATTGTGGTCTTTTGGTCTCATTAGGGTTAACAAGGTTAGCCTATATAAATCTTCTCAGCCTTGTATTATTTGATGTTCAATCGAATGGAATAAAATAATTTTTCTCTTTTTCCATCTGTGAAGGGTAACACTAAAAATGTCAACTCCAAGGCAATGATATGATATTGAGTGCAGTGTTTTAGAGAAGTTCAAAATCATCATATAAACCCTGAAAAATGATTTCACAACATTATTACAAAGTTGATCACCTCAAGTCTAAGAAGGATATTCCGATTCTGCAAGATTCTCTTGTCCCACTCAGCTATTGCATTAGCTTGCTTTCGAAATTTCCCAGCACGTTCTTGTAGCTCAGAGTTCCACTCTTTGATAATCTTGCAAAAACATATACATAGTGATGCATCAAAATATATTGGAGAAAAATTGAAACCAACAAAAAAATGTTGAAATAAAGGATAAACTTGGCATACATCCTACAAAGAAATCAGGAATACATATGATAATATATATGGGCATGCATGACACACACACACATACAATGACATAATGTAAAATAAATATACACATGGCATACAATGTCATTGTATCACATACAACGACGTATAACTTAAAAAAAATATAAATATGACATACAATGTCATTGTATGTGTTGTACAATGATATATGACGTACAATATACATATACATATACATATACATACATACATACATACATACATACATATATGACATACAAACAAGGTAATCACCACAAGAAAATAAAATCATTAAGGGAGCTAGAAAATTATATTCTTTCAGCATTTTGCACCAAATCCAAGAAGTTTGTAGGGAAAAACAAATGTAAAAAGACACCATTCAATGAAGAATAGATTGGCCATATATACCTCCTCAACAGTTTTGCCAGTGATCTCAGAAGGTAATTTCGGAGTAGGGGATATCGTAGTGCTGACAGTTGAAGTAGTCCTACAAGACAACCAAAATGACAAAGATAAGCCAGACCCAGTTAGTGTTGAAATATCATCGATCAGATTTCAGGCAATCCATACATCTGTTATGAAGTTTTCCACGTCACAGTTCATATATAGTAAATTTACAAAAACTTCAATGGAAAGAGCAGAGAGAGGACAAGGTGACCTCATAGAGTTTTTCTTGCTAATACCGTTCAGAAGATTAGCAGCTCTTTTTTACCTTTCATAAAGTAAGAATCAAAAGTCCAACAGAAAGGTACAAAGATAAAGTTTACAGACCCACTAGTAGAAGCTACAGTCAGCGATGCTGATGTTTGGGTAGTAGTAGCACTGGCACTTGCTGTCGTTGCAAAAGCAGATGTTGAAGTAGGTACACCTACAGAAGGATAAGCAAAGTAACACAACAACATAACTTCTTTGTCAGGGGAGCACCGTCAACTAATCTAGGCACCTTGCCATTTGTGCCACAAACAATCATAAGTAAAGTCAGGTAGCACTACCAGTTAGTTAACCTGGAGGTATTTTGGCAATTTTGAAATAAAGGGAGTGGTCACTAGAGAGACTTGCTAGTCCAGAACATCAGTGACAGCATGTGCAAAAATACAGAGATATTACAAATAGGCAATAAGCACAGTTTGATATCCGGACAAGCGTAATTGTCCCTAATGTTCTCGAGCAATGCAAAAGCAGAAATATTACATTGCTGGCCATTACCCACAATCTTGGCACAGGAGATGGGTTGTAAAATCAGCTACTCTCACGCACTCAAGCTCAAAGGGTAATGGAATCGAACAGCACATGTGCTTGCATCTAACATGATACCCCAAGGCGCCAAAAGAAACTTGAGCAATTAAACAGCCTCTTGTACTAACACATCCCGAGTCCAACATGAATAAATCTCATGAATAAGTTGCAGTTCATCCAACTCAAGTCTTCATGGTGTGGTTACTCAGGCAGCACCGCTTCAACCACCAATTCAAAGATTGGTGCCTTAGTAGCTATACTCTTCAAGTGCTCCCCATGGTTACTTCTATATGTGTCCCCCAGAAAAAATCAGCAATAAGCATTTACTATTTCACACTTAGTTTAGCTACACAATGCCCATTGACATCAATAAATGGAATTAACACGAGGGAAGATTGGTTCCAGCAAGTTAAACAGTTGCATAACTTGCTTCATCACCAACTAGCGGCAGATATGCCTTCAACCTGCATCTCAACAAGAATGAGTGCCTCTTCTTACCCTAGTTGGATCTCCTTACCACACTATGACAACTTTGCATTGCCAGCAACTCCTGGGCTTTTGCAGCTACGACAAAAGCATCACTGGTATGAGAAAGTATTTGATCAAACAGTGACTCCACATCACCTTTCACCCATTAAACAAAACCTGCCCAAGAGTATCAGACTGTCCTTTGACAAATGCTAAGACTCAGTCTGCAGCAAAACTCTTATATTTAAGTATAATTCTTCGTGTGATAACTTTTTCATCTTCTGAACTCTCAGTGAACAGAGCTAAACTTCAACAAATACTGAAACCTTTAAAGTGAGGGAAGTTAGCAACTACTGAGTCATTGGGCAAGAACAGAGCAAATATTCAGTGGAGAAGAACAGGTAACTATGAGTCACTGGGGTACACAATGGTTTTGATTTTTGTGCATTCTTTTATTTTCCTCTTCTTGCCTTCTAATTTAGGAAATAGCAGGTTAGACTACATAATTGGGTCCTTTTAGTGTTAACTGCTAATTCTGAAGTTTTTATGGTTCTTCATGTTCAATTGAATTTCCAGATTTCTGATTTAGAGGAAAGAGATGAGAATGAAATACCTGCTTTCATGGTCAAGTCTGATGAATGCACTGAAGAACTCAAAGTTGGAATGAAGGTGCAATCTGAAGATGAAGCTTACAGCCTCTACAATGAATATGCCTTCTTGGGTAAGGGTTTAATGTTAGACAAGGAAATAAGCCCCGAACTATAAGCAATCCTATACGACAACAAGATTCTTGTGTTTAAAAGCTGGGTATGTAAGTTTGGGAGTATCTGTGAAGTAAAAAAAGTAATTTAATCGTTCAGAAACAAGAACAGGTTCTGGCACTAAAATTCGACACACAGTGGACGATGGCATATGAACGAATTCTTATTCCAATGTTGATTGCCCATGAACTTGCAAGTCCAGAACAGAGGACAATTTAAGATCTG
The DNA here is from genome assembly GCA_014822125.1 of Arbutus unedo. Taxonomy (NCBI): domain Eukaryota; kingdom Viridiplantae; phylum Streptophyta; class Magnoliopsida; order Ericales; family Ericaceae; genus Arbutus; species Arbutus unedo. The sequence goes on from JABCMJ010002030.1 coordinate 8,523, forward strand.
GAATTAAAGTACTCAAAGCACATGGAGATGTTATTGCTTCAATGGTTGCGGCAGGTACAAAACCAAAAAAATCATATTCGTTTTAGCAGAGGATGTTGGGACTGAAAATGTAGGATTTACTAAGAGAGATTGTTACAATTACTTGCGTATCCAAAGAGAAAAGAGTATTGAAGCTGGGGATGGACAAAGTATGATCAAATTTTTCAAGCACAAACAAGCTGAACATCCGTTATGTTCTAAGGCAAGTGGATGGTTTTCAGAAAAAGATCATGTCGTGGCAAATGTGATAGAGATGGTTTTCAATGAGGCACGGCACAGGTTGTTTTTGTGGCATATTTCGAATAATGCTAAACAACATCTTGTTGCTCCTCTTACAAATGCTAATTTTAAAGGTTTATTTTACAAGTGTCTTTACGCTTGCAAAAATGCAAATGAATTTGAATAAAAAAGGGCTTCAATAATTAAGAGATTTGGACTTGAGAACCACTCATGGCTTAAAAGACTGTATGATCTATAGGAAGCGGTGTCCTACTTTAAGTGCAGAGTTTTCAGCTATACGAAATCCACAAAAAGAAGTGAGAGCACAAATAGTGTATTTCATTAAATCATGCTTGGGTCTCTCTTATGCAAGTCATGGATTAAGGTAAAAGAAATGCATCAAGATGAAGTAAATCATGACTTTTGAGGTAAAAATGGTGCACCGACTAAGGTTAACAACTGTGGGATCTTTAAGCATGCGTCTAGAGTCTAAACTCCCATCTTGTTTAAGATGTTTGAAGATGAGTTATTGGATAGCATCGGACTTAATTGTGATTAAGTTGGTTCTATTGGAACAACTTTCGTCTATGAAACAAGGATGGGAATGAAGGAGTGCACAATGTTCGATTTGAGTCTTCCACCGATATTGTCTCGTGTAGTTTTTAAGTTATTTGAAGTTGTGGGATTCTGGTGCTGACATGCTTTAAGTGTGGTTCTTGTGAAAAATGTCAAAGAGATACCGACAATATATTTACATTAAAAAGATGGACTAGAAATGCGAATCTGGGTATGAAGGGAAATTTGGTGGATCGTTGCACAAAGAAGAGAAATCTAGTCACCCATTGCACCTAAGTGAGTTGCATTACTAGGCCATAACGCTTTTGATAAGGCTTCATAAACTCATAAATCCACTAGAATTGTTGAAAGAGAAATCAAGATGGTGGGAATGGAGACTGCTAATTTGCCTAGTGTAGAAGATGTTGATGATCATGCTAATGAAGTGCATTGCCCAATTGGTGATAGGCCAGTACTTGATCCTGTGTGTGTTAAAATGAAGGGGTTAACAACCGCTTGAATGAAAAATCAACTGGAAAAGGACAAAAAGAATTTTGAAAAAGGTTTAAATAAGCCTCAAATGTCACAACATAATCTGGAAGAAACTGGTGAGCTTTTCCACTTATCTATTCTTTCATTATCTTGCTAGTGTCTAGGATTATGAAGGTGCTGATGTTGTTTAGGACCAAAGGAAGGTCAGTGGTTGGATGTTTTCAATCCTCCTTCAGACAGTCTGAAGCATCTATGAATGTAGTCAGCAACCGTGATCGGACTTGTCCACCTAGAGCATATAACCAATTCACTCTTCCTACTCACGTATTGTTATCTTACCACGTACTTTATGAATAACGTAATTAATTCTACAGAAGTTCATAAATTTTTAGTATTTTGTTCTTCTTCTAATTAGGCGACTTGTCCAAATTGGGGGTTTAACTATCCTAGTTTCAGCTTTACAAGAATTATGGCTGGGGATGATCCTATACCATTTTCGAGTCAGGTAAATTGATATATACTTTCTTGATTTTTTTAGTTTTTATAGAGTCATGTCCAGTTGTAGTTTGATTATTTACCTCCCTAAAAAATGTGGTCCAGGTTCTTTAGGAATTAAGGACATTGCGTTTAGAAATGCAACTAGCAGAGCAATGGTACAAGGCAGATAAGAAGATATGGAAAGGCCGAAGCAAAAAGATATTATGATTTCACCAATTTCGCATGGATGGTGATTACCGTAAAGTCGTAAACCAACTATATTTTAATTAAATGATAGCAAATGTAGTTTTTTTTTTGTTTCCAAGTCCTGGCGATGGAAGTACAGTACTGCATGGGTGCTAACGTTCTAATTGGATAAGAACTCCTGGGACAGGAAAATTGTAATATTGCAAAAATCACAAGTGTAATATTATAATGATACTTTGGACATGTGTTGTTTACTGGGTGAGAGGGAGACCAAATCAGCATAGGTGCATGGAGTCCCCGTTCCACCAAATTCTTTCTCCACCACTAGCAGTACAAGTAACGCTCTCTATCAGCATCTTCCTCTCCAACACCCAGGCCTACTTTCATAAATATTGCCAAGAACCGAGAACAACTTTGACCATGAGAAAAGGGGTCTGGAAATTTGTAAAATATAAAGCTGAACCTTATCTAAATGACTAAATACAATGACTTTTTTCCTTTCAACAGGCTGACAACTGTAACAGGACTTGAGTTCGCTAGCTCCTAGAATCAAGTATTGATTTGTCGCTCCTTTAAATAGTTCTTCAAAACCAAGTACTAAAGCTACAGATGTCCTCCTTGTCTTGTCTACATCGAGAACACTTGTCAACTGTTAACAGTTCAGTAAAAACAAATTCAACTAACAACAACATAACACAAGAACACATAACGTTGCAAAGTACAATAGATTGCCATTGCTGCAGCTGAAGAAAAATGTGGGATATATAAGTTATCTGATTCCTGACGCTACATCCAGAATCAAATTTGCATATACTTACCATTGAGAGGAAGAAAACAACTTACCAAACAGAGGAGTGGCAGCTGTCGATTGGGCTTGGGTGGATGAGGCAGGGACCAGTGATTTAGTAGACAGTGAAAAATTTGGAATTGAACTCGTTGTGGCCGAGGGAGCAGCTATGCTAGTTGTACTAAAACTCGGAAACGTAATAGAAGCGGTTGATGAAGCAACTGTGCTAGCAGCAGTTGAGGATGAGGAACTCGCACCAAATACCGGGACTGGAGCCGCTGAAGCAGTCGTAGTCGTAGTAGAAGAAGGAGCCGAAGATGAGGGTATGAAGGTTGGTGGAGTTGAAGCGGTGGTGGTAGTTGTGATGGTAGAAAACAACGGAGAAGAAGTATTTCCAAAGCCGATGGAAGTAGGCTTTGCAGCTGGAGTGCTTGTAGCTTTGGCAGCACTAGAAACAACATTTCCGAATCCAAATGAAGATAAAGAACCAGAAGAGGCTGGAGTACCAAAGGAAAAATTTGATGAGCCTGTTGATGAAGATGAAACTGCAGTTGTTAAAGAAGAGATCGCCGAAGTCGCTGGAAAAGTAAGGGCAGCAGATAAAGGCGAAGAAGCAGTTGAACTTGAGGAAGACGACCCAAACACATTAGGAAATGAAGGTGTGGTTGAAGCCGTAGAAGAAGACCCCAATAAGGGAGAAGAAAAAGATGCAGTAGATGTACCAGAAGAAGATGATGAAGCTCCAAACAAATTTGAAGCAGAAAATGGAGAAGCAGCAGTATTACCAGTAGAAGCCGAATTCAAAGAGGGTTTAAACAAGCTTGGAACAGTAGTAACAGTACTCACCGGATTTGTAGAAGCCGAATTTGCGGAAGATCCAAACAAGGTCGTAGTAGAAGTCGAAACAGAACCCGAAGAAGAAGACCCAAAAAGTGTTGTACTGGTAGTTGAAACAGAGTTCGGCGTAGCGGATCCGAACAAGTTCGGAGTAGTTGAAGACCCAAAAACCGTTGTACTGGTAATTGAAAGAGAGCTCGGAGTGGCAGATCCGAATAAGTTTGAAGTAGTAGAAGACCCAAAAAGACCAGAATTTCCAAATGGGGATGAAGATGCACCCGTCGAAGCTGTCCCAAACAAGGGGGAGGATGCTGCGCTGGTGGCGGTCAAAGCCGAAGAGCCAAATCCCGATGAAAATCCCGAAGCCGGTGCAGAAGCAGCGGAAGAAGCGGGAGAAGGAGCCAAAGCAGACGGCTTGGACAAGCCGAATCCGAAGGAAGGAACGGAGGCGGATGAAGCGGGGGTAGAAGCAGCGGCACCAAAGAGGGAGGGTGTAGTGGACGAAGAGCTAGGGTTTGAAGAGGAGGTGGAGAATCCGAAGGGCGAAGAAGAAGATGCGAATGAGAATGGGGAAGAAGACGATGATGGAGGGTTTGAGAAAGAGAAACCTGTGGAGGAAGATGAAGACGAAGAGAATGCAGAGAAGAGAGGGGATGAAGATGATGAAGAGGACGAAGATGGGGTGGAGGAGAATGAGAAGCCCGACATTTTTGCTTATCAGAGCGAGAAGGACTTCTCTCGCGCGCGGTGTTTCTATTCGTCTGTGTTCCGAGGGTTATGAAAATTGGGGCAGAGTGTTATTTTTCCATGGGACGAGGGTTTTGGGGGGTGGGGAGATGGAGGGAAAGAACTAACTCGGACTGGGTCCGACTGTCCGAGTTATTACAAAGAGCATGACCCGTTAATTAATACGGACCGTGTTCCATCTTCCTCAATCCGAGTGACGGAAGCAAAACATGAGTAATTAACTATGCAATTTGAGTGGCTGTTTGAACCCATTAATGCCAATGTCCCTGCACTAGTAGACTCGATCGGACACACGAAATATGATTAGCACGGCTAGATGAATAAGACAAAGAGTTTCAGTGTCTCAGAATAAGGTAGAAGAGGCTGAAACAATCTTTTGACGTGAAAAGAGAGACGAAAAAAGAGCAAACTCTGGGCCCCAGGACAAACACTACGAAGAAGAGCCGAGACATTGCTTTCCTACATGGGACGCTCCGGGACTCCAGTTAACCAAGCGGCATAAGGTCACCAATCACAAGCGAAAAGTCACCTATGAGTACATCAAGGACGGAGGAAGTTTGGAGCCATGAGGATGGCATGAGGAGGAGACAAAATAGAGGACAAAACCAAACAGTCAAAGGAGATCCAAGGGGGAAAGTGAGTTAGAGGATAGATGTTGATACCAGATTTTACCCCATCATTCAAACATATCATGAAATATGCCATCAGAATAAGCTCGAAAAAACTTGTGCACAAAATGACAATTTTACCCCTAATTTGGCCAAGGACATAGGGGATAATCTGGAGATCGAAGAATTTCACCGAAGACATTTTCAAACATTGAGCAAGCCCATTAGCACATTTTGAAAGATTCTTGGATAATCTCAAAAAATTTAGTGAGGTCTGGATTTAAATGACCATTTTGCCCCTAAACAGACACTTTATTAAGAACGGGGTTTAAATGTCAATGCAATCAACCTAAGACGTCTCTACAGCGTGTATAAAGATATTAACATGATCTTGGATCTATACGGGTTGTGCTAGTAGACTTGGAGAAAGTTTGAATGAAAATGGACAATTTTGCCCTTTTAATCAAACGAGAACCGAGGGGACTTCTGAATCAAGTCGAGACGATTTTACTATCTCAATTTTTATGAAAAATCTTAATATAAAGTCATTGACATGCCTCAAAGGTCAACTGAATACCTAAAGAACAAATCTAAAAAAGTTCGGTAAGTCGGCATGTGAAATGACCATTTTGCCCACTGCATAGACCATGGCTCAAGAGCACTTTTCACGAGACTATACTGCTACATCATGCCAACCTCATGCCATTAATGAGTACAATAGTACCAGTCCATTGGCAGTAATTGGGATAAAATCGGGTGACGTCAATCTTTTTTTTAATGTTCAGAATAGGGTCACGAGGGCACGATCTATGAGCCAGCATGTTCAAACCTCAAGGGACACATATTATTGACAAGTGCGATGATACAATTCCATTGGTTATATTTGGAGATCAATCTAACTTCATTTGGAGGTTCTGAGTTGGAGAAATAGCATTTAGAAAGATGAGGGGCAGAATTTAGGTCGCATCTCTAGATGCGGGTCCTAGCTATATGTGCAGCCCTCTTAGGTGCATGTATGTGTGATGATGTGGAGAGGAGTTGATGACATGACATTGGTTGGTTGGTTTTTGTGACTTGACTTTCCTCCTATGATCTATAAATACGTTTGGCCTCTTAAGTTGGAACACCCCTTGGCAACTTAAATTCTCACTCTTTTACACTACTATACTAAAATACTTAAACTTGAAACTTTTTCACCTCACGAAGATTTTCTTTCTGGACCTAAAACCCAAGACCAAATCTTCTCTCCAAAATACTTTTCACGCTTTCAAACCTCTATGTTTCTTCAAGCCTTCTCTTCCAACTTTGGCGATCTCAGACTTTGTAGTCTTGGGATTTTCATAAGTAGAAGTAAATTAGATTAGTCCTAGTGTTAGAATTTTGAGAGCAAAATAAGAGGAAACCCTGCCATAAAGAATATAGACTAGGCATTCAATAGTCAATTGAAAGATCTGAACGATCTATAATACTAGCATAGTTCGTGATAAAAGGAGTTGAAATTCATTAATTATGTCGAATTATGGTTTTATTTAGATGTCTGATCGTCTTTTTAAATTCAATGTAATTATTAGATTTTAAAGCAATACAAGGTATACGGGCTAAAACAGCTAAACTCTCGACACGTTTCCTTTTCTATTTCTATTTTTCAATTTGATTTGTGTTTTCTGTTTATTTCAATATAAGTATCACGCTCGGAAAAATTGGCATATGTGCATCTAGGTCGGAGATACAGACTACTTAGTTGGTGCATCCTTCATAGTTCGTATCTTTGGCGAAGGGATACAGATGTCAGCTTTTCAAAGTCGAAATTACGAAAAGTCAAAGACAGGCCTATGTCGGTGCACTTTTTGTAGCTTCAATTGAAGTGAGATTTATATTTCGAAGACTCCTCAACGAAACTAACATGTTAAATGGTTTTATTGTCTTACTTGCCCTTGCCATGCTCATCTCTAGGCTTCGTTATATGAATTTTCTCGGTAATGAAATTTACATTGTCGGTATACTGCTTGATTGTGTTGACATCTTTCGGATTTGATATCTAATAGCTAACTCCTAACATTTCCCGTAACCTTTACTCTTTCAAGCTATACTGCTTTCCTCATTTTTGTAACTTTTACTTTATCGTTTCGCGCAATTTTACTTTTATGATCCCCTGTAAAAAAAATTAAAAATATGTTACTTCATAGATAACTAATATGAAGAGTGGTCGTCTGCTATCACCGACACATGTTGTTCATATCACCTGGTTAAAATCTCGATAGTCTCGAAATTCTGTAAACACTATTGAAATTAAGTATTGGTGTTTTGGAATGAAAACTTGATGGGCATTACACGTTACGTTTTTCGCGACAAACCATCGTGACTGAAGTAATATTCATATTATTCTGTAATTTCAACTGTTCATGAATTGAGTAGTCGGCAGAAGGAATATTTGCAGATAATAATTTCAAACAAAATGCAATTTGCCCAAAATTAGAAAATATGAATAGCAGCCATGTGGCAATGCTGATACATGTTGTCCACATTTCCTAATTTTACTCTCGATAATCTTCAAATTTTAGTAATGCAGTTGAACTGAGAATTCGGCATTCAGGGTTAGAATCGGCTGCATTACAAAGAAATGTAAGTTCATAGTGCTCAACTGCATAACAAAGGAATATGGCAAATAAGGAGCAATTGAAACTCAATTGGAACCCAAATGTCAAACCGATCACAAATTGTGTGCTGCCATTGCGGAAAAGAAGTGCATGTTTAAAGTGTTTCCCTCGTAGGACCACTTGGGCTAATTAAGGGACCAAAAATCAGATGTATGCATTCTAAGAACATGAAGGCACTTTCTTGAGGAAGACACGGCTGAACTATGGTTTACCTAATATAAGTTTAGATAGCCCAAAAATTCCGACGTGAAGTCCTTTGGTGGAAAACCCTTTTTGAAAACTTTATTCAGTGTTTCGTATTTTTGTAAGGGTAAAACTCGTACTACCTTTTATTATTAATGAAATGATTGAATCTAGTAACTTTATTTGCTTGCACATTGAATTCTATATCTTAAACTCAATAACACGTACTTGATCAGCTTCTTAGACTAGTTTTGCTTGTCTTAGATACGTACCTATAGCAACAGCTACCGAGTGCAAATACGGGAAGCACTTGGCCTACGCCAGATTGACAACCATTGAATAACTGTGAAGGCCATCTTTAACATTGCAAGGATGGATCAATTAACTACTTGTCAAGCGGTGATCGACAACTACCAAGGGGATGGAGGGGATAGACGACACCTAACACCAACTCGCACACTTTATTCTTACTTGGCAAGTTGGCAACACCTAATTGAATCATACATCTTATCATTTGTACTTTTTCGTTGTCATGCGGAATATTTAGTGTATTTACCCAATTTGAACTAGCCTTTTGAACGCATTCGGAACATGAGACCCTTGTCACATTACACTTAATCTATTGAGGTCTTTTATTCATCTTGCAATTGAATTGTTGAAAATTATTTTGCATTTAAAACGAAAAATCCTTTTGACACTTCTCTCTTCTCGAGAGTGTGCCTTCAAAATCATTATTCACATTTTTCTCCACACTATTGTCATGAACAAGTTCATTTTCACCATATGAGATCTCCCTTGAAATTTTGTACATGTCCCTCATTTCATCAAATCATTGAACTTCAAAACATCACAATAGATGTGATGTCACCATTTAGAAAAATTCCATCTTTTAATCATGAGTAAATCCTCATACTTGACTGTTTGTATCTCAAGTAAAATTTGAAACTCAGTTGAAAATATTTCCTTGCATCTTTTAAGGACTTAGGCTTTACCATGAATAACTTAACCCTTTTCACTGCTAACAAGTATTACAAGACTCTTTTAAGGTACATAGTATTCTTCGGACAAAGTAGGAGAGCTACCTGAATCGTTACCTTCGAACCTACCATCGGAGCATACCTAGAGCAACATCAATACTAGGACGAGATCTTTGGTTTCTGACATCAAAACTACCAACAGGATCACGCTATTGCTGCCACTCATTGGAAGCCGAGCCTATTTCACATACCAACGCCAAGGAATATCTGACACTCGATACGAAAGCACTATTCACGAGAGATAGAAAAATAGAAGAAAACCAACTTGTCAACGTCAATGTATGTCGAAGAATCTACATAAAAAATAGGAAACATTAGACGCACGCATCACCATAACCCATCATACATTCTATATTGAATTTTGAGGACGAAATTTATTAAAGGGATAGGTTGTAAGGACCTGTATTTTTTAAAATAATTAAAAAATTAAAAATTAATTTGAATACATCCGAAATAATAAATTTTTCCCTTGAATCATTTTTAATACATACATACCATATAATAAAATATATATTGCATACTTCACCTATATTTAAGACATATATCATGCATTTATGGTAATATTAGTACATATGTATATGCATATGCATAATTATACTATATACTTTGCATATGTCATACATATTATCACATTACGTATGTGTATACATATTGTCCACATTATGCACATATTACTTATGTATACTTCCCACATATATAAATGTACATATGTGTATATATTTATGTTTTGATACATTCATCATGTAATATACATATATATACACACACATGACCTGCACATGCAATATATATATATATATATATATATATATATATAACCTAATATATATATATATATTAGGTTATATACTGTATTATTTATATACATTACTTATAAGACTATATGTATATATACTCGCACACACATTATCCTGCACACACCACACATACACACTGTGAGTGTGTACCTATATATATGTATGCATGGATACCTTCCCGAACCAATACATGTGCTATCTTTTTCCTTCCCCACGCAAGCCAACCTCCCCACCCTCTCCACTATGCTCTCCCACCAACCCTCTCACCTCCATCACTAATTGCCATCACCCACTTCAATCCTTAACCTCCATTTTGCCGAACTTTCTCTCTGCCATTGATCTCTCTTTCTTCCCTCAACCTATATATATGTTAGCCTCTCTCTTCATGCTTTCACGGCGACTGAAAATCTCAAAGTTAGAGAGAGAGAGAGAGAGAGAGGCCAATAACAATAACTAAAGGAAGAAGACCCACCTCCCTCTCCATTACACACAACTTCACAACTAGAGCTTTGAGTGAGAGAGAGACGTCCTTGAGGGAGGAGAACCGTAGCAAAAGAAGAAGGAAAAAAGAGAAGAGTAGTAGTAGACCAAACAAAAAGTGAAACCCATTGTTCTTCCCTATTTTAACCAAAATCATGCTTCTCCTCCCAAATTTCTTCGAATCAAGGTAAGTTTCTTACCTTTGATCCCCATTTGATGTTTAGGAAATATTTAGGTAGAAGAAGACAACGAACAATGGTGTTAGGCGTCAGGCATGTATTTAGGCCCGTACTTAGAACGGTTGCATGACCAAACTAGCAACCGGTCGCACGACCGGATAATCGACTGGTTAGGGCATTTAGCTATAATTACTTGATTTTGCATATTACACTTGGACCCCTAGATTTATTTCTTATGCACTGTAATTTATTTAATTACAAATTTGACCACATTATTTAAAAATTCTAGATCTATAGTTTATAAAAACACAATTTTACCCCTATAGTATTTAAATTACACAAACACCCCTATTTTATTAAAATTACATATTAGTCTCCACTATTGATAAATTATAGATTTGCCCCGTAAATTTTATAATTATAATTTATCCCCTAGGTTTTTTAAAAATATATTTTAACCCCACACTTTATATTAAAATATCTTATAAATTATTGTAACCTATGACTTAACTCCGTATCGAATTTTACTCTGATTAAAAACTCACTTTAGTAATCTATACAATGAAACCTCATATTTGGATAACTACATAAAAAATTCTAGGTCACGTTTACTAAACTTACGTCCTAGAAATAAGTCAGATTAACCCATATTAGGTAAAATCACCATTTTACCTAAAATTATTATAAACTACACCATTAACCATGATAGATTAAATTCCATATGCAGACCTTATGTTATTAATTAAATTACATAATGAATAAATGCTAATATTCACAAATTACCCTAAGCTGTATAAATACGTTTTGACAATTAGTTTTCTCAATAAACTACATTTTTACTCTAACTTGTGTTAAATACCTTTATTAGGTTAAATTACCATTTTACCTAAGATTATTATAAACTACACCATTAACCATGATAGCTTAAATTCCTTGTGTAGATCTTATGTTATCAGTTAAATTGCATCATAAATAAATGCTAATGTTCATAAATTACCCTAAGCTGTATAAATACACTTAGAAATTAATTTTCCCAATAAACTATGTTTTTACTCTGACTTGTGTTAATTATATTTAGACCACACGTAGACTAATCATGTACGTTTCATGAATAAAAATACTCATGCTAGTTTGTCATTTAACGTAAATAACTTAAATTCCATTAGATAAAAAATAATCTAGAATATGTTAAGGCACATGTGACCTACACTTGACCATAACATAGAATGGTTTGTATGTTAGTTTATGCCGTGTCTCATTCCATACTATTTCATTTTAATGCAATTTATTGTTAGCTTGGCTTATTTAAATTACTATTTTTCAACTACATACGTTACAATTGAGCACGATGCTAGAAATGATTGATGACACGATATTATACTCTAAACTTAGAATGTTGGCGAACAGCGTTATTAGGGTATCATGTAAATACCCAAGCTAAAAACTTATTAGCAACTCTGATAAATGATTAGTTATTGTAGATATATTCTCCATGTCCATGAGAATATTTATGTGTGATATTAGTCGTGATGCAACTTGAGCCGAGATTTGACTGAACTAGAGATGTAATACCCAAGCAATGTCCTTAGCCAAGCGATGCATTGAGCCATGTTCTGCATTTAGCCAAGTTATGCTCGAGTCGTGTTATATGTAGTTGTATCTTGCCTTTTGATGAAGTCTAGTGGTGGTCAAGTAAACATAGGACGTTTTTGGGTTTGGCATGGTATTGGAAATTATAACATCTCGGAAGAGCATATCAATTGGGAACATGGCAGTTGAGAGCATGACAATTGAAAAGCACTGTTAGCATGGCAGTCGGGATCGTTATGAGAACACCATAAACGAGATTTATAGATTGAAATTATATAACATGGTCATACTTAGAAATATTCGTTAAGTTAAGGACCTGTGAAATATCTGGGTCTTTAATAGTACTTGTGTACAAACGACGAATACTTAAGGATTTGCCTATGAACTTAGGAATGATATCATACCCTAATCTATATTTCAATTCTTGTACTTCTGTATTATTGCTTCCGTACTTACTGTGCATTTCATATCTCACTTACTATATCATTTATTTCTGTACATTAAAAAAGGAATTTAAATATATGATAATTTATTGGGCTTCATAGCTCATGGTGTATATCTTCTTGCCCCTGACACTTAATGCTAGTTATCGAAGACGTTGGCTCGGGCCCAAGATACCTGACCAACAACAACGCGGTGGCTTAAAGACTTCTTCGAGCCTTAGTTACATAAAGTAAATGCTTTGTATTTTACTTTTTGAACATTATTTTGAAATGAGATCTATTTTTGTCAGGTTTAATTATCTAACCTAGAGGATATATCAAATCAACTTGTACCTTTTTTTATTTATGAAATAAGAAATGTTTTATTATTATTTTATTAACGGTTCTGAAAATCGGCGGGTGACAATTCACCCTATCTCCGGAGTATATTATATCCTGTCTTTATATCCGGATGAAAACAAATAGCCCATTAAGAATTACGTAAAAATCTATATGTACTTTTTATTCTGCATTCTTGGCTTGATAATTGCTTTGTTGTGCAATTATGTGTGTTTGCTTCGGCAATTCCATAACATTTTCAATTGACATATCCCATCTATGAAATTTGACTATATATTCTTATTTATGCTAATTAAGATTTGGAAGGGGCCCAAAAGCCATGAAAACCAAGGGGAAAATTCAAATTCTTTGGGACTTCAAGTCTTGCAACAAGTGCATCAGCTTCTCCAATTTTCTTGGAATTCAAAACAACAAGGTAGCATCTTTGTGTTGCAACTCCATACTGCAAAAACAAAATAATAATAATAATAGAAAATTCAGTATAACAACACATGTAAATGGTAGAGCTGCGTTTGGACTGTCAAAAAAATCTTTAAAAAAAAAAAAAAGAGAACTGGGAATCTTTGTTATTTGGAGGGTACTTTTTTTTACTTTGTGGTTAAAATTTTGAACCTTCTCATGTTGTCTCAATGGGAAAATTTGGAACATAATACCAAACTCTCAAAATGTCACTAAAGACAAAACAAATATAAAAAAATCTAGTTTTTGTTTTTGTTTGTTTTTAGCGACTTTTTGCAAATTGGATTAAGTTATTGTGTCTTTTTAACTATTACATTCAACTACCGAACTTAAAAAATAAAAAAAATTGAAATTTCTTTATTTCAGGGTGGAAAATAGGAAGAATATTCCATGTCATTATTTGATAAATTATTAGATAATTGGTCTCAAATGTAGTACGAGTTAAGTAAAAAAGTTGGTAGTGTAATGAATTGCTGACCTCCACCACTAGAATGTAGCCATCATCTTCTTGCGTCCCACTCCCACTAGGAACAAAAATGGGCTCCCCAATGAATCGCCGGCTCCCGACGGTCCATGTGCAGGTGGACTCGTTCAAAGTGTTCATTTTCAGGATCGTATCAAACGGAAAATGCGGCAAAGCTTGGCGAGAACCGGAGGAAGTGGCCGCATAAATATATGTGTTTTTTTTCCCAGAGTAGTCTTGATTTATCACCGGAAAATCTGAAGGTTTGCTCCATTGGTTCAACGGCTTCACCCTACAGCTTTCACATTTCCCATTTGAATCCAAGTTTATGGATACCTACAATATTATGTTTGGGCAAATTAGCAAATATTGATTGCTAAGAAAGATCTGAGATCTGAGATCTGAGAGAGAGAGAGAGAGAGAGAGAGAGAGAGAGAGAGAACCTGAACAAGGTGAGGCAACAGCTTCTCTGTCCCTTGGTTTAGATTCATCATGGCAGGGTCTAGTTTGCCACTTTGCCAATCATATCCTGTGATGCAATTAATTAAGCAAGAAAATTCTCACGTCACCCAAAGTGTTCAAGTTTGTTTATTTTTTTGAGCTGTAATGTTTTCCTCTAATTTTAAGTTCCAACGAATTAATTAAGTATTTGAGACCAAGTGTCCGAAAGAGGTAAATGTTAGGATACACACTTAATATTCATGAATTTTATGATATGCTACACTTCTTAAACTTGTATAAAACTTGGTCATATATATTAATTTGCACATAAAAGTCATAATATCCAATTTAGATTCTTAAAATGTGTACATTAATTATGAGTTCTGCGTTGATGTTATATTTGAATTTTCATAGAAATATTAAGAACATCTGTGCAAATATTGTGAATATATAAGACTGATGTAAGGGGTGTGCTTATCACATACACCAAAATGAGAGGTGTATTTCAGTAATTTTCAAAAAACAAGACAAAGTTCACTTCAACCCGCTCTATGGTTCAACTATGCATGTGATCTGCCGCCCTAAATTTGAGTAAAAGCTTTAATTGTTACTGACATTGTCGTAAATCGGAAGGGAAAATAGTCTTCAAAATTTTGACTAAAAATAGAAGTCTGTTGATTTGTGTAAACACCAATTTGATACAAATTTGAGTCAAATAGTAGAGTGAGTTTAATAGAATTTGAGTGAAATTTTGGGGTTCTGAGTAAGAAAAAAGGATAATGACTGGGAGATGCTCCTATACCAAACATTTTCTGGAAGTTGAACCAACGGTAAGAGCAACCACTAGCTTGAATTTGAATCTCAGCATTCCCATTCTCGTCCCTCTCTTCAAAAGCATTACCAACATGCAGTACCCACATCTGGGAGGGAGCTTCAATAGGTACTCTCCAATCTCTCTGATAACTATCCTTCGGCTGATCACGAGGGAGCAAATATATGGGAGATTTAGGCTTGCTTGGATTCACCGATAAGGCCGATATCATCGGAGATAAGCCCCACACTGCTGCCATTGATCCTGCATTTAATTTTGTTCAACCAAACAAATTAAACTAGTACTTACTCTCATTTAACCCATAATCGAATTTATTTCATTATGACGTCACCCAATCATCACATGATGAATAACAAACTCATACACCCCAACACATGCCACTTACCAGGTAGATCAAGCTTAATGCGATTGCCAATCAATATGTAGTGAGAGTCGGTAAATGCCCAGTCGTGGATCATTAGGTGATCGGCAATATTAAACTCTCTCCTTTGAACCAACTTGAAATTAGAATCAAATTCTGCAAAATTAACACACATGAACTAGTATGGGCATGCAAGAGTAGTAGTATGTATGTACGTACATATAGAGACACGTACCGTAGAAGGTAAAATGACTGCAAGGGAGTAACATATCCTCTGCATTGCATGACAAGATCATTAGTCTGTTTCTACGAGCATCGATCTTGTAATGGGACAACAATCGCTTCGGAGGCATGTTAAATACTCCTGTTCGAGTTAATGAAATATGGGGAAAAAAATGCAATATGATCAGTAAATAATGAGCTGCGGGATTAGAATGTTTACTTGATAGTGATAAAATTAATTTTATCGACAAGAATGCATTGTCATTATTATGTATACATTCAGTCAGAATACGAATCTTCGACAGAAAAAAAAATGCAGAATCGTAATTATTACCGCGCAAGGAGGGGATATGAAAAATTCATTTTCTTGTGTAGAAGACAATGCATAAATTTTATTATATTATATTAAATAGTGCGTCCAATTTTTAATAGCTAGACTTACTTTTTGGTGGAGTTTATTATGCTGAAATAGCGAGTGAGATTTACTACTCTACTTCAAAGAGAGAGCATTTGGGAAAGGATTCTCCGGATTAGAGAATATTTAATTTGTTTCTTTTTTTTTTTTTAATTTTGCGTAAAATGACAAGATATAAGGCTTTGTTCAACCACCATCGTATCATACTTGACCAAGTCTCCTATGTTATTTTCTCTCATATTTGTGTTATATTTTCATTCAATTTCAATAAAACACATGAAATGATGAAAGATAAAACAAAAACAGAAAACAGAAAGATCACCTGATCACAAAGTTCTAAATTTGACAAAAATTTGTAGCTCAAGACAACTTAGGTAATCGCCAAGTCATATACTTTTAAATCTCTTTTTTTGTCGCTATTCCTCCATTTTGGAAGAAGATAGAACTCCAACCCACCGTCTATTTTTTCCTCTATTTGGGAGGATTTAGTTCCGTTCAGCGGCGGACTCAACAAGGAGAGGTATTACGTGATACCCCTATAGTTCATATTTTTTTTTTAAAAAGTTTAACAATAAGTCAAGACTTATCGCATAAAATTGTGACACCTATATACTATTTTTTAGTTATCGATCAATACAAATTTTATTCTTAGTTATTCATTTATTTTGATCGTGACACCCAAGTTAAAATTCTGAATTCGCCACTTGTTCCTTTATCAGAAAATTAAAACGGACCTCCTCCATTCCGCTATTCAAATTGAGTAAATTTCAATTTTGTCCACTTGAGCTTTTGGTGTCAAAATTAAATACCTGGCATGTACACTCTATTGTACACACAGTCAATTTGTGTTCTATTCGGTTTCTAACTTCTCATTAGAAATGAATTAGAAGTGTTATCTGATTGGTTACAGATGACATAAATCAGACTTTGGCTCTCCAAAGATTTATATTTTACTATTAGAGTTTTATTTACCCTCAAATTTCTCATTGAATTGACCTTAGGCTTATTGTCCTTATCAAATTAAAATCACTTCCGAGGTGCTCGGAGTTTTAACTTATTTTAACTAACCACCTTTTTATGTCGGTAGAGTTTCTAACCGTCTTTCTCAGATCGGTTGATTTTCAATGATCTCGACATTACTCACGTGAGTCAGAATATCCTCTTGCCGAGCTATCAATTTTATTAGTAATTCATTTCAGAAAACAAAAGATTTTCTATTTTAAGTTGTACCTTTTTTAATTGCTCTCCAGCTTTATCTGTTCCGTACCAAGCTACTGGAGCACGCAAAGCTAACCGAATTTATAGAAGAGATATTTCCATCTCGGATAAATATCGAATATGTACTCTTGCATTTAATGCGACGTGACATTTGTTACAGCTTTTATTGTAACCGACGCATCTCACGAGTGCATAATCTAAACGTTTTAAACCTTTTCACCTCTAAAGTAAATTCACTTTTACCTTCTTGTTTAAAACCCTCTGATCTTCCTCTTTGCTTTCATTACTATTCATTTGTCTTCTTGTTTTCTTCCGTCTTCTCGATTGTCAACCATCCAAGATTGCACTTCTATAAGTTTTTTGCTAGTTGAACCTTCGTTCTTCCATTGGCTTCTTTTTTACACATCTATATCACTGTTCCTCCTTCTTCATCAGAGATGGAATTTGCAGAAAAATGCTCTCCACACCACTAAAAATCTTAGAGTTTCGCAGTAGATATCAAATCCTAGATGATGTGGTTGTGGAGTTTGATGGCCCCTAAACCATTCGAGATGGAACTACTGACAATAAGCTCCACATCCCACTTATGGCGGTCACAGAGGGTGGGGTCATGTTTCCACGCCTATGCAAATCTCGATTAACACCTTTAGGATTGTCATGTCCAATGTAGAACTAAATAGGATTCCAGGCACTAACCTCGGACTATGGAATATCTAGAATAATTACAACATGGCCAAAGCCCACTCTGATTTATATTGCCTTAACTTGTGATTCGGTCATCCGAAAATTGTAACCCTTCTTAGTGACTCAAACAAGGGTAAAGACAATGATTTTTTGGTAGTTGTAGCTAGGAAATTGGAAGTTCGCACCTGACGAAGCCGAGATCCAAAATCTACACATCCTGAGACGATTTGGGAAACCCTGTTAGTACTTAGGTTTCTTATGTTGTACATTCTTATCTATCCCGGCATTGACTTTGGCTGAGCTTCTTTTCCTTTTGTGTTTTTAGCCATTAACTGCAGCAGAGGAAGGGTCGAAGCCATGACCAATCCTGTCTATAACAAACGCCTCCTAATCACTTATACCAGCGTAGAAGGCCAGAGCGAACTAGGACAAGTTGCGGAGGTGCTACTACAATATACGCCGAACTATAGAGGGTATATCTGAAATCCAGCGACAACCATAATTTTCGAAGAGCAAAATGTTATAAATGTCCTGCAAGGAATTATAGTGACATTCTTGAGGAGACTAGGGAGAGTGACTGTGGTCAAACTCGTCGCCGGGTCCATCCAATGCACCAATAAGTTCCTCATCATTATTTTCTACTCCCAATCTCTATCCCTTGCCCCCCAGGCCGACCCCCATCTCCTGAATACTGGTCATTTGGAGTTGAAGAAGCCTACGAAGTATTCAGAAGAATGGACCCTTCCGATGAAGTACCCTACATCCGAGAAAAACTAAGGTTTGGAGGTGCAAAAGTTCCTCCAAAAAGGAAAGCGGCCAAGATCAACAAACCGAAAGTGATCCCTACCACGGCCTCCACCCCTATTGTCGTCGTTGAAACTGGCCCTCCCCTCCTTAGTATGAAAGTTGAGGGTGTATTTTTTTTTTTTTTAATACTTAACTGTTTTTAACCAAAAAAATAAAATTTGGACAGTAGATATGTCTAAATGAAGCTAAAACCCGATAAAAACCTAACGGGAATCAGGGGTAAAGTCTTCCAAATAAAAACTTTTCCTTTGCTGGCATCATAACTCATGACAGGACTGGACGAAAACTTAACCACTGGATCTAAATAAAGCTAAAACTCACAGCAGAAGGAATGTAACTGTAATTTTAGAAACTACAATACAGATATTTTTAATTGTCAAAAACCTGATGGAATCAGTTAAAGTGAAATTTACACATTTTTTTTATCACCTTCAAAGTCGAGTAAATATGTGCTTGAAAATAATCAGATAATAGAAGAAAGAAAAATAAGAACAGTTTTATGTAGTACTCCAGAAAATAGCAATAAATAATTTCATGGGTACGTACCAAACAAAATTGGCTTCAACATTGCTGCAGCCAAATCCCAGACGTCCAGTTTGAGTCCTTCGTGGGATGCAGAGTGATCGTCACAGTTAATGACATCGACCTTGCCAAGAGTCTCCAACGTTGTTGATTCAATCTCGTAAGGCTCACCGCCTTCCCACAAGCACAACACCCGCCCTCCCCACCTAACCACACTTGTATTTGCAACGTTCTTCATCACTTTAGTATTCCCAACCATCTTCTCACCTTTCAGCACCGAAAACGGTCCCCGGTGCGTGAACCGCCACCCTCCCGTCTCCGGGTCCCGCTCCTCCACTTGAGCCTCGGTTTTTATGTACCTACACCAACCCATAATTCTATACATAAAGACAAGTAACAAATAAATTCCTACAAATTTCACCTAAATTATTTTTATTAAACGCAATGGTACGTACGTTCCTATTTATGCAGGGCGAGTTGCCAATAACGACTCTGAATTTTAGCTGAAAATATGGCTCTTCAAATTTTTATAGCATGTATGTATAAAAAATTTCTGGCCTTTATGTCAATGTTTAGTGGAATGGTCTAGTGGGTTGTAGGCGAATTTTTTTTATAAGAACATATAATATTTGCGAATATATGATAGTGACAAGTTTTACAATTTTCTTCTGCATTGTACGTACATAAATCTTGCACTCAACTTTTAAGCCTTTTTTGTTTTTTTTTTTTGAAACCTGATTGCGGGACTACTGGACTAGCTGTAAACATTATCTATAGACATATATTTTAAGTATACTTTATATTATGGGATCAGTCGCAATTGTTATTCAAATAGATTTTCTTCAGTAGCTATCTTTAAATAAGATTTTAATTTTTTCTATTGATCAATAATTTTTAGGATTTATCTTATTAAATTATTCTTGTTATAACTTTTCGCAGTTGGTTTCATGGCACAAAATTATTATTCAAATGAATTAAACACCTGGCTTTCTTATTTCGTTTTGGGCGCCAAAAAACCTTAGGGCTAGCTCTATATTGATGTTTAAGGTTCTTTCGTTTTATTTCTCATCAAATTTGATGAGATTAATCATTTTAATTGACGAGAAAAAAATAAAATGAGCTTTGGGCGATGACCGAATAATTTTTGGACAATATTTTGCGTGCAAAAACGTCATCGTTTTGGCGCACAACAAATCCGCTCCCCATTTCATCAGTGTACTAGTGTAGTTTTAGTATGTGGATTCTATTCGATCAGTATTTTGATGATACGTGAGATGGTATCTAAATGTAATGCATAAATGTGATTAAAACGTGGAGTGGCGGCTTCTGCTTATCGCCCCTTTACGTCCATTATTGTACCTCGCCATGAACTCAACCTCTCCCTTGGCCCCATCAATGGTGAATGTTCTCAAGTACCCATGACCATCTAGAGGGTGCACCGTGGACCCATGATCATCGGAAAATAGCCCCGGTCCGGTTAGATAATACGTTCCAGACGGGAAGTCCGGTGGTAACGCACCGTCGACGACGCGAAGGGTGACTGGATTGGCCGTCTCCGAGCGTTGGGATACCCAGAGAGATTGATAGTCCCAGAAAGCGGCCACTGAGTCATCAACAACGTCCGTGGTTGAAATTAGGTCACTTGGAGCGGTGATCGAGATTGCTTGCCGTACAGGTGAAGAAACCATGTTCGGCTGCAGTGATTTCGCCGGTGACACCGTGAATATTGGTGTGGTGATATGGCAGGACTTGGCCAGCATTTTTTGGCTTTGTTTGAACATACTGAAGGTGGCAAGAATAATGCAAGTGATCTAAGGTGGATACAAGAGAATTATATATATATAGATATATCTCTACACCCCACGTCAAATAGTTTATCGTTTGCTATGTACGAAATTAATTTGTCCGCACTTTGAATTTGCATGGTGGGTCAATGTCAGTCGGCTATTTTGTGTGCATCTTCATAAGGTGGTGGGCCAATTATGCATTGTAATTACCCATAGGTGGCAGACAAATGTAGGGCAACTAGTGTCAACAAAATGCCTCAATTATATTCTAGTTGTAATAAAAAAAAAAGAAGTAAAACATAAGATAGTGACATTCTTTGGATTCATTTATAGTATTTAATGACTGTATTATAATTTCAGAAGAGTGTCTAGTCTAAATTATATATTTGTCGGAACTCGAAAAGTACCCCTAGCTAGAAAGGTTTTTCCAGTAACAAATTGTTACATAAATATAATTTTGCACCACACAGAATCACAAAGACAATAACAAAAACTAGAATTTACTCCAAATCTCTTATACGTATATTTTTGGACGTCAATTTGAATCTTAGTTAACTAAAGAGTCCAACATTATATCTATATATATCATATGCAAGTTGATTATAATCATTAATCATCACTGGGTAGAATGGTATATATGGTTTAGTGATTTGGGGACAATGTATGGTCACTTGAATGAAATACTCAATTGACATTAACGATCATGAAGTGGCACCATAACTATAATGATTAGTACTTTGATACTACTGCGAGCAAAATGACAACAATGGGGCCAAACTCTTTCTTTCGGCCGTCGATAGAGGAATCAATCTGCTGACCTCATACTCTAGAACGCAATTACGATTGGACTCCACAAACTAATATTATTATAGAATCGATCAAGCTCGATCTCTCCAAGTGGTCGTACAGATTTCTCAGGTTCGATTTTATGGACACCTTGTTTTTTTAACTTATTAGTAATTAACAATCTCAAATGGTTGTTAAAGTGGAGATCGATATGAATTATAAATTCAAACATTCCAAGATTAAATTTTGGTAACGGCATGTTTGGGGCCATTGAAGGTTCGTCCCGTCATTAACTTCAAGACTACAAAGACTAATCGACAATAAATGAAGCATATCCAAACTGATCATCAGATACTTTAGTTATAAAGAAAAAAAAATTATTAGTAATTAACATGCTAACGCTCTCCCAAAATAATAAACAAATATTTTATAATCTGGTGCCTCAAATAGTAGTATAGAGAAGTCACCACTTGGATCATGATTTAAAACAAGAAAAAGAAATCGTTAGCACTAAATTAATTACATTAAAGATAGTGAGTAATATTGTTGTGTTTAGTGAATTTTTTTAAAACAAATTCCAAAATAAAAGTTAAGTATTCGTCCTAACAAGAGTAATTAAAAATAATATGAAATTGTAAATATTAAAAAAATTTCAAAAACATAAAAAATAAATAAGACACGAAAACTATCTTTTTAAAATTTTGTTCGTCTGAGTGAAGTTTTTTTTATACTTTCTCGTTGATGAGTCTGGATTGGCCCAAATCAGTATTACATTACCAATTGTCACTCAACCTTTCAAGAGTCAGGCCGCTCGGTTAAGAGAAATCAATCACGGGAGTCGTTCGGCAATATGTCGCATGTGAAGCCTTATAGCACTCAAAATGTAACGCCCCAATCCGGGACCACCAAATAAATAAA
>JABCMJ010002033.1:0-14575 GCA_014822125.1 Arbutus unedo
CGAGGGGGGCCGAGGAAATTTCCGGGCGCGACACACTTTGCACACACACCGTCACTACGTTAAGCGTTCACGTTAGCCTTACACGTCCTACTATAATTACAGGACAACATAGGTACAATCAATGGAACACACGTCCCTTTCAAGCCGAAAAACACTTTGCAAGGAAAAGCATTCTGGGGGAGTAAACGCGAGCCAACTCAAAACGTTTTCGCAGCGTGCGACTTCAATCTCTGCTTCACCTATGCTTCAGCTAGCTAGGAAGGGAGCATGCACGACTATAATGTTTTCAAGCACGTTGTTTACGAACCCCAATTCCAATTCAACCACCTAGACCCTGTAAACATGATCAAATTTTCTTGCTGTCCATGTACATTGTAAACATTTATTGCTTATGTATACCTTTCTGACGTTACCATCGCCTTTGTCACCCCCGGTGTAGGTTAGTACTACCTTGTAGATGCTAGTTACCCGAACTAGACAGGTTACATGGCCCTGTACAAGGGATACAGGCACCACCATGCCACATTTCGACAAGGGACATGAAGGCCTAGGAATGACAAAAACCGCTTCAATAAGGCGCATTCTTCCCTTTGCAGCTTCATAGAGCGCACCTTTAGGGTGTGGAAACGTAGATTCCACATGCTTTATGACATGCCCCGGTCGAAGACCAAGACGTAAACTGATCTAGTCCTTGCATCGATGGCACTTAACAACTACATATGAAGACACACGCCTACCGGGAAACTTTTTCGAAGGGCCATAAACAACAACTCGTACGTTTGTGGACATAGAGGACAGTAGTCCAACACATGAAGACGAGGAGGATGACAACGAACAACCCCAGGATAGAGAAAGCCCCGATGGTATGAACATTCTCCACGACAACATACGAATGGCGTTGCAACATGACGCACGCCGTGGTCGACGTTAGTAGGATGATGTTCCCATGCTTTAAAAAGATACAAGCTGTCATTTGTTTTATGTTTCGTTCCACAATGTAATGTACCATTACATTAACATTACTTTGCTATGGGGGCAAAAACAAATCGAATTCGCTCACAAAAAAAATAATAAAAAAAGAATAAAACAAGAAAAAAGAAATATTTAACGTATTTGCTTTTCGAAACAACTACGATTGTTCATTGTCAAAATTTGTTTTCGGGTAAGGGCATTTTGGACTATATGTACACTCAGTCGAACAAACATTTACATTCCAAATGGTCAACATAAATCACAAATAATTTAACCCAAACAGAGTTAAATGGATTAAACTACAAATCCTACCGTCATAATCCAATAATCTAGCTAGGCCAAATAGAGCCTTAATACTTTCTCAGATTTTGTCAATTGTGTTTGGACTGTTTCTGTAAAGGGAGACTCGGTCAAAAGTCCACAACAAGGGACTTTTAATGCAATTAATTAATTCAAAACTAAACTATAGCCGAAAGTTTTTTTGACACACGATTTTAAAAATACTCTTGCATATAGACCAACACATAATATTATCGGATAACATTATCAGATAATGTTATCTGCGGCCTTTACAAATAACATTATCTGATAATAATATTAGTGCAAACCAACGACCGCTATTCATATTACTTAGTTATAAAATAACGTATTTTTGTGATTTATTGATCTTTCGAGAAATGAAATAAAGGTGACAACAACTATTACAGGGATATAGGAAAAGGGATAAAAATAGAAAACGCTACGGAAAATGAGAAAGGGAGAAGTTAGGAGTTAAATGCGATGGGTACCAATAATGGCATGCCGTCAATGTGAATATTATTTTCTTAGAAAATTTGTATAATGAGTACTAAAAGATAAGGCAGGACACGTAAAACCATTTAGAACCTTGCAACATGGCAATTTTATCCTAGAGTTCTCGTTATAAAAATCTCGATAAATTCAAAATCACGAAAAATACATCGCCATAGCCCGACACCGGCTTTCGCAATTTTGACTTCGGAAAGACTATGCCATGACATTGTAGAAAAATACGGACTAGAAATTGACTAGATATTCTAGAAGTGTGGACTGGAGATGCTTTCCCGGCCGTTATATTCACATTGGAAGTAAAAAGAAAAAAGAAAAAATAAAGAGAGCAAAAATTAAATAAAGCGGTTGTTGTAACACTATCTTGCTTTGATATTTGAATCAGCTGGTTAAAAGAAAATAAGTGAGACATACGAACGGCTAAACAAAATTATAACCCAACATAACACTGGGCTTTGAATCATGTTATCCCGAGCTATGCTAGTGTAATAGTCTGTTCGGATATTTCTAAATCCGAAACTAGACGTGCAAAGTTTCTCTAGGCTTTTGACTAAAAATCCTAACTAAAAGTTTTAAATCAATTTCTTTCCGGTATCGAACGTTTCGGAGATTATTGAATTTGGAAGCATTTGAAGAGGAAGAGCTTGAGGATTTTTCTTGGGGAAATTTTGTTTTTTGAAAAATGTATGGGGGAAGAGTGAACAACGAAAGTGAAAGAGAGAATTTGATTTGCTTCTTTACGAAGAGATTTCTTCAACCTCTGGAATTACTACGAGGAAGAATTTTTTTGCGAGGTCTAGAATTTCGAGGTTAAAAATTCTGATCCCAAAGTCAAGAGAATTCCCCCTATTTATAGGCAAAATCACGCTAGTCCAGTCAATAGCAACACAATCAATTTTTGCCACGTCAATGTCACACGTGAATTCTACTTTAGCAGACCAACTTGTACGTGCCACATCATTAACTGCCGCACGTGGCTAGAGAGCCTCATGTGGATTGGAGGTTGCACGTGCCATGGCTGCCATATGCGGCAGAGAGAGAGAATGAGAGAAAGAGAGTGTGTCCCTTCAAATTGCTATTACTTTCAATCTGATCCACCATTTTGATATTAGTATGATCTAAACCACCAATTAAATATTATTCTTATTGTCTAATCGAATATTATTTTAACATCCAATCAATTTTATTTCTATTCAACCCCACTATTCAGATATTATTTTCATTGCTCACCACAATATTTTAATATTACTCTTTTTCCAGTTGCATGCGGCAAGAAATCAGCATGCTGCTTATCCTGACATCAGCATGATGCCATGCTCAAGTCTATAATTACGAAATTACCATTGTGTTCAAATTGGCCTTTGACTCGCTATTTTTTGATTTCAGACCACTAAACGAATTCATATTTGATCCTAGATACTACCTATGGACTCGTATCATAGAGATGATCAATTTGAGTAAAAAAAATTTATTTATGAAAACGTCGGCTCGCAAATCAAGCTCCCGGGTAATCATCGATATATCCCACAACCCTTAAAAATATTACTTCTTGAGCTACCAAATTCAGATTTGACCACGAATACAGCCAATGAACTTGCATTGATGCGTTGATCAATAATATGTACTTTTTGAAGTTTGAAGCCAGTGACTCAAAAATTGTGCTTCTGAGGCTTCGTTTTGAACAATCGAAAACTATTAGCGTTGTTTGTTTTTATCCCAGTCACTGTCAATGGACTTATATCATCGTACTGGTTAATAATATGAGATTTTTATGATTCAATGAAGTTGCCACACAAATGGTGCTCTTGAACTCTGGTCTGTGTAAAAACGAAGCAATTCTTTGTTTGTCGATTTATTAAATTTCTTCAGTTTTGTTCTTGGAACCTTCAATTGACTTTCAAGGCATTTCAATGGCACGATACTGAGATCCCTTATAAAAATTGGGGTGGTAAAGTCGTCCTGACTTAATTAGACATCTTTCCATTATTGTTGAATTAGAAGGGTAAGACTGTCCGTCTATGCTTGGATCTTTTCTTAGACCTCTTTCGAGTGACCTGACTAATTCTTGAGATATGCTGAAACTTTGACATACACCATGGAGATATTCCGGACTGATTTTATGATGACGTGAGGCTTGCATTCGTTGGATTAGCCCTTCAAGGACAAAATGGTCATTTGAACCCAGACTTCGCTGAACTCTCCGAGATTACTCAAGTATCATCCAAATCACGTTCACATGCCTGCACACTGATTGAAAGTGCATTTAGTGAAGTTCTTTGATCTTCAGATAATCCCATGCATCTTTTGCCCGTTAAAGGGGCAAAATAATCATTTTGTGCATAAATTTTTTTGAGCCCATTTTGATGGTATATTTCATGATAGTTTGAATGGTGAGACAAAATTTGGTGTCAACACGGTGTTATGCAAAATTAGTGGCCAAAAAGTGATAATAGAAAATTGACTGGGGAGCAACTTCGAAAGTCATCAATAGTCAAATCAAAAAATTAATCACTTCTATCAATTATGATCACATATAATGGTCTTTAAAACGTGACCGAATGTGAGAGTTTTTTTTCCGAATAAAGTGTCTTAATTGTTACCTTGTTTCTCCAACAGGCCCCAACGGTCAGAAAATTCGAATAGACTATAGATAGGGTTAATTTTGTAAGAGAACCTTGTATTTTTTCTCCTTATTTAATACTTTCTTAGATTTTGTCAATTGTGTTTGGACCGTTTCTTTAAAGGAAGACTCGGTCAAAAGTCCACAAATAAAAGACTTTTAATGCAATTAATTCATCCAAAACTAAACTATAGCCGGAA
Organism: Arbutus unedo; assembly: GCA_014822125.1. Classification (NCBI taxonomy): domain Eukaryota; kingdom Viridiplantae; phylum Streptophyta; class Magnoliopsida; order Ericales; family Ericaceae; genus Arbutus; species Arbutus unedo. Next base: position 4,600 of record JABCMJ010002033.1, read on the forward strand.
GTCCTTTTGACACACAGTTCTAAAAATACCCTTACATATAGACCAACAAATAATATTATTGGATATCATTATCTAATAACATTAACAGATTATCTGATAATATTATTGGATAATACTCTTGCATATAAACGAACATGTAACATTATTAGATAATATTATTTGATGCCCAAATAAATTATTTTTTGACTTATTTTTTAATTTTTAATTTTTTAAAAATTTTTGAACATAATTTTTTATTATTTAAAAATTTCTTGTCCAAATAAACCAATAACCAATAAAAATTATATTTTAAATAATTTAAAAAAAATAATTTAATAAATATAATAGTTCTAATACTAACATATAAATCAACAGATAAAGGTGTCTGTTAATGTAATTTGATAAGATATCAGATAACATTATCTGTTAATATTATCTATTGCAACAACTAATGTCATCTATTGCAATAGATAACAAAAAAAAAAAAAAAATAGAACCATTGAACAAGACAAGAGACACGATAAACGAATGATGACTAAACAACAAAATAAAAATAATTTCATCTATTAAAGGATCACATGTATATCTAGCCTACCTACATCTTGATGCATCAATGTTACTTTTGTTTCATGCGATCAAGAGACATATGTGATGAACATGATACATTAAGTTCGAAACTCAAGATGTCTTTATGTCGGAGTATATTCAGATAACCTTATGTGTTATTTTCCATAAATGGTTCACATGCAATTTCTAAGTATTCAACACATTAATTCGATCGAGAATGTATATAAAGCATGCTAATAGGAATTCACGAAATTATAGGGACCGAATTGATAATTACAAAATGTTAAGGTCATTTTATAATTAACTAAACATGTTGCCTCATAATGCAATATGCCTAAATAGAGCATCGGACGATCGCACGATCGACTGGCCTACCAATCCTTTGGCTTTTTTCTCCAATTATAGGGTTTGGGGAAGATGAAAAGAACTCATTGCTCTTTCAATATCAACCTCTTTTCTCCTACCTTTCTCACTTTAATACTCTGAAATAATTACTTTCTTCTTCAAACTCCCAACCAACATTTAACCCTTAGATCTATCATTTTTTTTTTTATATATATAAGCAATTCAAAGCCTTCTAATTGATTGAAACATGCAGCTGTCATGTGTCTTCGACCACCATGGAATCACATATCACTAGTCAACTGACAACGCTACACAATCTAGACTGGTTAGACATGGTGTATGCGAGATAAGACGTACCTCAAGGGTGACATACGCTATTTAGAACAACATATACTATCTTCGATTGAGTTAACAAATCAGTGCTTTCATTTTTATAATTTTATGGCATTAATTTTTATGAGTTGTGTGAGGACCCAAAAATTTTAAATGAATAAAAATATTTTTTTTATCAATTTATGCATGATTTAGTTAGATTTTTTGAAAAAAATAAGTATATATACTTTCATTAATGTATTTTTATTTGACAATATATATATATATATATATATCATTGTAAATACATCTTATGTTAGTCCAACCCAATTGTTTAACTAAACTCATTTTAAATTGAGCCCAATCAGTACTTCTAACCCATTTAGGTCAGGCCCAAACCCATCTTCATGCCTAAAATCTATGGGAACCACCACACTTGATAATTCTTCATATGTCGTCATTAATCTCACATGGTTGTGTATCAACCATGTGTTTATATCTAAAAATCAGTAGAAAACTTTCATGGCAATCTTTTTCTTCTCCAATAGGTTTCCACCTTGACCCTCAAGCAAACCCAAAACCTCTCACATCCATGGTTTTACCTCAAAACCACCTTCATCCCCACATGTTTCTACAGATTTTGACAAATATATCTTCTTCTTCTCCAATGGCTATCTATGGTTATTTAATCTCATACTCAATCTCCATGTGCAAACCCTTGCAACTCGCACTTCCTCCTTCTATATATATGTCCCTTTCCTCAATTCTTTGCACACTACTTTGACATTTCAAAGTTGATTTAAAGACAGGGAGAAATTTTAGAGAAAGAGAGAGAAACCCACTTTTTCAAATTCACTTCAAAATCTCTAAATCAAGCTCTAATCATTCATAGAAATAAGTTTCTTACTCTTACTTATCCATTTGAATGCCCAAAAATTAACCCCAAAACCCCTTCAAAAAAAAAATTATAAAGGTTGGCCAAAAGTTGAAGACGAACCAGTGCTGTCCAAAACCTTGCCGAGCTTAACCCTTAACCGAGCTAAGACCTTGCCTAACTAAAACTTACCCTGTCTAACAGACCTTGCCAAATTGATTTTGCCTAGCAGAACTCCCCTTACTTAGCTGAAACTTACCTCGCCTAACAGACCTTGTCAAACTGACTTTGCCTAACAGAACTCGCCTTACCTAGCTAAAACTTTGCTTAGCAAAAGTTACCTTGCATAGCTAAAACTTATCTCGCCTAACAGACCTTCCCGAACTGACTTTACCTAGCAGAAACCTGTTGCCTAGCTAACTTTGCCTATAAGTCCTATTCTACTCAAGTCCACAAGAGAACCTAGATACGATAGCTTACAGCAAAACTTAGAACCAATAGAAATGTATGTTTGTTAATGTAATGTCTATTTCATTTATCATATTTCCATCATCATGTGATAATTATTGTTTATTGTTATTTTGTAAAATGATTTTGAGCATGATTATCGATTAAGTTTTATGACTTATTGAAAATCACTGAAATTAAACTAGAAATGGATATTTCGTACTTAGGATATCCCTTGGATATCGGCTTGTTGAAACTATTGGAATCTTGTTATGGATTATGACATGTGTTCTCCGTAGGAATGCGTTGTATGGTGACGCAACTTGAGCAAAAATATAGCTTGAACCAGATGTGTAGTGATCCAAGTGATGTATTTAGCCAAGCGCTGCATTTGGCCGTGTCATGTATTTTAGCCAATCGGCTACCATCCAGCCTCACATGCGGAGCCAAAACAGATTATATTGTTCTTCCACAACTAGACATATAATTAACTCTAAAGTGAATACCCCATTTCTATATTAGAACAAATATTTTTCTTGAGCCTTGGATCCCTTGGCTTTTTTCTTCAATTACGGGATTTGGAGAAGATGAAAAGAACTCATTGCTCTTTCAATATCAACCTCTTTTCTCCTACCTTTCTCACTTTAATACTCTGAAATAATTACTTTCTTCTTCAAAATCCCAACCAACATTTGATCCTTAGATCTATGATTTTTTTTTTTTTATATATAAGCAATTCAAAGCCTTCTAATTGATTGAAACATGCAGCAGTCATGTGTTTAAGACCACCATGGAATCACATATCACTGGTCAACTGACAACGCTACACAATCTAGACCGGTTAGACATGGTGTATGCGAGATATGACGTACCTCAAGGGTGACATACGCTATCTAGAATAGCATATACTATCTTTGATTGAGTTAACAAATCAGTGCTTTTATTTTTATAATTTTATGGCATTAATTTTTATGAGTTGTGTGAGGACCCAAAAATTTTAAATGAATAAAAATATTTTTTTTATCAATTTATGCATGATTTAGTTAGATTTTTTGAAAAAAATAAGTATATATACTTTCATTAATGTATTTTTATTTGACAATATATATATATATATATTTATATATATATTATTGTAAATACATCTTATGTTAGCCCAACCCAATTGTTTAACTAAACTCATTTTAAATTGACCCCAATCAGTACTTCTAACCCATTTAGGTCAAACCCAAACCCATCTTCATGCCTAAAATCTATGGAAACCACCACACTTGATAATTCTTCATATGTCGTCATTAATCTCACATGGTTGCATATCAACCATGTGTTTATATCTAAAAATCAGTAGAAAATTTTCATGGCAATCTTTTTCTTCTCCAATAGGTTTCCACCTTGACCCTCAAGCAAACCCAAAACCTCTCACATCCATGGTTTTACCTCAAAACCACCTTCATCCCCACATGTTTCCACAGATTTTGACAGCTATATCTTTTTCTTCTCCAATGGCTATCTATGGTTATTTAATCTCATACTCAATCTCCATGTGCAAACCCTTGCAACTCGCACTTCCTCCTTCTATATATATGTCCCTTTCCTCAATCCTTTGCACACCACTTGGACATTTCAAAATTGATTTAAAGAGAGGGAGAAATTTTAGAGAGAGAGAGAGAGAGAGAAATCCACTTTTTCAAATTCACTTCAAAATCTCTAAATCAAGCTCTAATCATTTATAGAAATAAGTTTCTTACTCTTACTTATCCCTTTGAATGCCCAAAAATTAACCCCGAAACCTCTTCAAAAAAGAAAAAATTATGAAGGTTGGCCAAAAGTTGAAGTCGAACCAGTGCTGTCCAAAACCTTGCCGAGCTTAATCCTTAACCGAGCTAAGACCTTGCCTAGCTAAAACTTACCCCGCCTAATAGACCTTGCCAAATTGACTTTGCCTAGCAGAACTTCCTTTGCCTAGCTGAAACTTACCTCGACTAACAGACATTGTCAAACTGAATTTGCCTAGTAGAACTCGCCTTACCTAGCTAAAACTTACCTCGCCTAACAGACCTTGCTGAACTGACTTTGCTTGGCGAAAGTCACCTTGCATAGCTGAAACTTACCTCGCCTAATAGCCCTTGCCGAACTGACTTTGCTTAGCAAAAGTCACCTTGCATAGCTGAAACTTACCTCGCCTAACAAACCTTACCGAACTGACTTTGCCTAGTAGAAACCTGTTGCCTAGCTAACTTTGCCTATAAGTCCTATTCTACTCAAGTCCAAAAGAGACCCTAGATACGATAGCTTACAAAAAAACTTAGAACCAATAGAAATGTATGTTTGTTAATGTGATGTTTATTTCATTTATCATATTTCCATTATCATGTGATAATTATTGTTTATTGTTATTTAGTAAAATGATTTTGAGCATGATTATCGATTAAGTTTTATGACTTATTGAAAATCATTGAAATTAAACTAGAAATGGATATTTCGTACTTAGGATATCCCGTGCATATCCGCCAATTGAAACTATTGGAATCTTGTTATGGATTATGACGTGTTCTCCGTTGGAATGCGTTGTATGGTGACGCAACTTGAGCCAAAATATAGCTTGAACCAAATGTGTATTGACCCAAGTGATGTATTTAATGCATTTAGCCGTGTCATGCATTTTAACCAATTTATGCTTGATCCATATTATATTTAGTAATAATGTGTTTTTTGTTTGTCTGACAGTTGCCGTGTCAGTGTAGGGTGTACTTTGATTTTTGGCACAATATTGAAAAATATAATTTCATGGGATAGCGTAATGATTGGAAACATAATGAACGAAAACAGGACAGTTGGGAGCATGGCGGTTGGGGAGCACAGTTAGCATAGTGATCAGGATTTTCATCAGATGGAACTTCGTATTCAACATTGTTTATGGAATCAATTGGTTAGAGATCATACGAGGATATTCATGATTTTGAGGACATTTTAGAGATATAGATTAAATTCAGGGACCTATAAGTAAATTAGATAAAACTAAGGACTTGTGATTTATAATTTGTCTTGGTGATATTTAATTTTCGCACTTCTAATTATATTGTTTCCTTATTTGTTGCATTTGTACAAACTTTGATATTACTGTTCGTATAAATAAAAAACATTCAAAGATAAATTTAAGTGTAGGGTAACTTATTGGGCTTTTTAGCTCATGCTGTGTATTTTTTTCCCATGCCCTTAGCGTTTCATGCCAGGTACTGATGTAGATAGACTTGATCAAGATTACATGCCGTCAGAAGATACTTTCCTGGAGGAGGATACTATACAGCCATGGTTGACTTAGAATATGTTTTAGTTAGTTCTGAAATCTCAAAGTAAAATCTTTTTGTTAAACCTTCTTTTGAAAAATTTTACCCCATTTTTTTCTTTTGTATAAGCGGACCTCATGTACTACTTTATCTATCAATGAAATGATATATCTTTATTTCTTTTATTATTTAACTTTACCAAAATTCGGGGCATTACAAGTTGAAGCAATTAACCAATTGATCTAAGATTCTTTTATGATATTAGTATCATTTTTCATCATTTGTGATTCATTTGACCGCCGCTTAAACATTGTAAAAGAGATCCAAATTGGGGTGTCTACAGGGTTTGAGGCTAGATGATGGAGTGTCAAATACCACTGCCTAATTGAAAATAGGTAAAGCTCACATGACAAGGTATGTCGATGGACAAGAAATCATGTGTTTGGGTAGGAATGTGCAAGGCAATATGAAAGGCAAGCACGACAAGGTATGTTGATGGAAAAAAAATCATGTAGTTGGTTAGGAAATTTTTTTTTGGGTTAATTATATTTTATCACCTTTTACTATTATTAACATTTAATCACCTTAAATTAAACAAACCTACCACTTAAGCTGTGAATAATTACAAGCCCCCTTTAACTAAAATATCAATAAATGATGATTAATTACATTTTACCCTTTTTACCTATCAAAATTTATCACTTTACTATCTTTGAATATAAAATCTAACAACTTAATCCCTTTCTTTGGCTTCACATATCTCCACTATAAACCTCAATCTTTAGATTTGTAGTTTTCAATTTTGAATCATTATTTTCAACTATTCAATGCCACTTCTCAAGTCAATGTATTATGCTTTCAAATTTTTATTTTTATTGTTAACTGTAACGCCTCACTTCTCAGCAACGTTAAAAAAAACTAAATTTCTAAATATACACAAATGAGTCCCAAAAATACACAAGTGGTGGCCCTAAAATAAAGAAAAAATAATTATATAATGATGATCTCTCTCTAAATATAATAATTTCTTCAAATATTCCAATTCGGTTCCACTAAATTTGCTTCAATACCTGAAAAAATATTAAACCGCAGGAAGCATACTATACGACAGAAAGAAACAATGGTTTGAATAAAATAGGATCAAGCAGGATCAATAAGCGAAAATCACAAGACAAGTGAAACAATTTTCAACAATTTCCATAACAAGTCAAATCAGATCTCGTATCCGGCCCATCTCGGTAACATGTCAAATACCACCCAGGTAAAAAATAATTTAATTCGTATGCGCCACTCGGGACAGCATAAAAATACATCTAATTCCACAACGGCAATCAATCATAACAACTAATTTATTGTGATTCGGTGGGCTTGCATATGTACCAGTCAGATCTATGATAATCAATTATGCAATATACTGTACCACAATTTGATAAACAGAATTCAACAATAATTTTCAAGATTTTCAAATGAGTACAAATATTTGATATGAATAAATTTTTCTAGAAATTGAAAGCGTATAGTATACTTTTGATTTATCTCAAACAAAGATCGTGACCGTTGAGTATGTGCATACTGGTGTTAAAAATGACATCCTACAATTACACGTCAATCAAACACCATTAGATTATACATCAGTTGGAGGTTTGTGATAGAAATAACTTGAAAAGTTCTATGGTTAGACATATTAACTAGGAACAATATTATAGATGTGGGAGAATCAAGAAAACACATTAATTGGGTGTGAAAAAATGAGAAGGAAGATGCCATATTTATAGGGTTGGAAGGACAAGGGTTGGGGTGTGAAAGCCAAAAAGTTTGAACGAACTTGGTTAGGAAAAGAGACTAGGAAAAAAAGAGTTATGTCTGGGTATAAAGGAAGAATACTTAGGGGTTAAGTTTTCTCAGGTGAGATGAATGTCGGACTTCAAATGTCTCCAAAAGATAGGATTGTAATCAATAAAGTTATATAATCAAGAGGTTGGGGAGAAAAACGAGGGATTGAATGTCAAGAGTTAGGAGAAAAAATTCAAAGCACTCAGCGAACTTGGTTAAGAAAAATGACTAGGCTAAGGAAGGATGAACTTGACTTTTGGGTTTTCAATGTTTATGGATAATAAGAATTAAAGAGTTAATTGGGTAAAGAAGAAGAACAAGAAAATGATCCGATGCTATTTGCTACATCATCATACTTGTGCCCTTGAAATTTACGACGTTCGATCGAATAATTAAACTAATTATTATCAAATTAACCATAAAATGCAAAAAAAAATTTAGTAAATGATTCAAAATTATTTATTAAATATTTAAAAAGGCGGATCATTGCATTAACTATTTTGCAAAACACAATTGCACCTTATAGGTAGGCAGATTCATCCAAACAGAAAAATCGCGCTCGTTCTCTATCTTCAATAGGCACTCTTATAAAAATACCTTGAAAAATCGGGAAAAAAAAAACTGACATTTATTATAGTTCAACCATCTAAAGAATCTTTTATAGGAATATCACCCGTTGAGAATATTTTGAGTATGAGTTTTAAATTGCAATAGAATATACAAGGGTTGGTTGAATTGACAACTCAAAGTCCAAAGTTGTTAGTTGTAATGTGAAATAAAGAGGCACGTGCATGCGTGCGTACTCACACACACACAAACAATGACTTGAGAAGAAATATTGAAGAGTTGACAAAAAATGGTCAAAGACCAAAATATAAAAATTCAAGGGTTGAGATTTTAAGCGGAGATGTGTGAAGTTGAGAAAATAAATAAGTTGTGAGAATTTATAATTAAAGATAATTAAACAAAATACTTTAACGGGGTTAAATGTAATAACTCCTTATTTGTTGTGTATTTTCCGTTACCAGAGTCAATGGGGGTATGCAATTATTCGTAGTTCAATCGGTAAGTTATACAATTTTATAATTTAAGGTGATTAAGTGCATAAAAGGGAATAAAATATATTTAACTCTTTTTTATGTGAAAGGGATGTTGAGTTGAAAGATCACATTTTTTTGTATAAAAATGAAAATCACTCTAAAATTTGACAGTTGTGTTGTGGATCTATACTATATATTATTGCAGGGCGATTTTTTATGAGAGTCATCTTGAGCATAACAAGTGGTAAGAGCTAATTGATTGTGGTCAAACTTTTTAAATATTACATGTTACCTTACACTAATAAAAATATTGCATGAAACTTTTTTGAATTGAAATTAAAATCATAACTTTCTCTACTTATTTGTATCTATGCACATACACATGTATTTTTTATTTTTATGTAATTAAACATAATATTTTAAGATATGATTATATATTTATTTGTTTGTAAGAAGTTGTTTACCAAAATTAATATTTTTATTTTCATAACTTTCTCTGTTTATCTATATTTACACACAGATGTGTAATTTTTATTTTATGTAATTAAGTATAATATTTTAAGAAAATATGCATATACTAATTTTCAAAATGAAAGTACAAATAAAGAGACTTATTCTTATATAAAAAGTATTTTGGTGAACAACTTCTTACAAACAAATAAATATATAATCATATCACTTTTCGTTATCCATGACTTTGATTTAAAAAAATACGCATCACCTCTTTTTTAACTTTTGTTTATTTTTTAAATTTTATAATAATAATTTAAAAATTGTACGAATAACGGTCAAAATATATTGATTTTCAAAATGAAAGTGCAAATAAAGAGACTTATTCTTATATAAAAAATATTTTAGCAAACAACTTCTTACAAATAAATAAATATATAATCATATCACTTTTCGTTATCCATGACTTTGATTTTAAAAAAAATATGCATCACCTCTTTTTTAACTTTTGTTTATTTTTTATAAATAAATTTTATAATAATAATTTAAAAATTATACGAATAACGGTCAAAATAAATTTTTATATCAACAAAGTATTTTCTATTATTTACGAAGTTATAAATCAACTGTGCTGTTATTGTAGGGTTGTGTCTGGATTAGTTGAGTAAATTGAGATTACATTTTAATCAACTCATCATAAGCACGTTAATATTTTTTTACCCTCTGTAAAATCATTCATCTATAAAATCAACAAGGTGACTAATCTTGTATACGGTTGTAATTTGGTTAGTTAAGTAAGTTGACTATGAAAACTAAATCCAAATAAGTTAAAATAATAAGAC
>JABCMJ010002040.1:0-26025 GCA_014822125.1 Arbutus unedo
CCCCCCCCCCCCCCCCCCCCCCCCCCCCCCCCCCCCCCCCCCCCCCCCCCCCCCCCCCCCCCCCCCCCCCCCCCGACGGAACTCGACCACCATTCTCCTTGAGGCTCGACACTTGGTGTCATTAGAATTGGAGTGCACCGACGTGGTCTGCGAGCGTGATTGCCACGGCGCGACCCCCTCCATTCTCTCTCTTTCCCTCTCCCTCTCCCTCTCCCTCCCTCTCCCTCGCGCCCTTTCCCCTCCCCCGCGGCCACCCCCCACACAACACCTTTTCCCCCGCGGCCACCCCCCCTTCCCTCATTTCTCTCTCTTCTCCTCTCTTTCCTCTCTTCTCCCCCTACCCCCGTGGCACTGCCACTGGGGGCAACCCCCGTTTCCGCAGCTCGGGGCCTGCTACACTGATCCCCACAGCCCCTGTAGCCTTCCCTCCACTACGGCTCAGGGCTCGCGGCACTGACCCCCGCCCCCCCCGGGTTGGTCGAGGCTGACTTTTGCGACTGCGGTCCATGGATTGGTTGTCACGGCCCTGCCTATTTGTCCCTCCCATGCTCGGGTTTCGAATTTCAATCGACGAATCTCTGTGGCCTTAAGTTCGGCCCGAAATTTGGTTCGCAAATTCAGCGAGGCCTTACCTCGGCCTATGGACTTGGTTAGCGAAGCCTCGAGACCTTAGTTCGACCTATGGATTTCGTGTGGCCTGTTTTCAGCCTCTCAGCTCGTATTTTCTGGACTCAGGCCTCGTGGACCTAACGTCTCTAGCATGGCCTACAAAGTGTGTATAATATGTTTTTCGTCTTCAACTACAATACTATTACCACGACATATAAAATATATTACCACCACGTGTTGTAAATTATTATAAAGTTCAAGGGTAAAATAGTAACAAAATTTCATAATTCAAAATTAGAATCTCAAAAATAACTTCGGCCCTACTTTTGAGATTGTAACTCTGAAAAGCTGTTTTGAGAATCTTAAAATCAGAATTCCAAAATTAACATCTCAAAATCCCAGAATGAGAATCTCACAATCCCAACAACACATCTAAAATCACTCTTAAACACCCATGTAGTGATGGTAATAAAGCCCAAAAATAAATGGCGAATGTGCTTAGATTTATCCAATCTAAACAAGACATGCCCAAATGACAGCTTTCTATATCATGCTAGATTTTGCCAATGTGCTTAGATTTAACCACCACACTGTCGATCACCATTGTTCCACCGCCACTAACTATCATTGCCATTAACCACCATACTATCAAACCACTGCCACCCGTCATTACTGTATCAAGCACTAGTCCACCACCATTAACAACCACACTATCGACCACTGCCACTAATCATCAACTGCCAACCACTGCCACCTATTGTCACTATACCAAACATTGCTCCACCGCCACAAACCACCACACTATCGACCACCACCGTACCAACCACTGATCCACCGCCACTAATCGCCAACTATCGACTACAGCTAGTGACCACCACCACTGCTCCACCGTCACTAACCACTACATTGTTGACTATCACCACTACCACCATGTACCAACCACTGTTCCACTGCCTCTGGCCACCTCCACCACCACGCCTACAACATTAGTAGGGGCTTGCTGTGTCGCAAATGGCTCGTAACTACGTTTTTGGCTATGGAGGTATAGATTGTTCAGAAACAAAATTAATAAAAAGTTAAAAAACTCTAGACATCGGAGTGTGATATTTTAAAAATAATTCAATCCAAATCAAATATGAAATTAAATTTGACTAGTATTAAAACAATACCATAACTATTAGTGATCAAGATTTTTAATTCCGTTAATTTTAGTCCGAGGCGTTAAATTTCTAAACTTTGGTTTGGAAGTGGAAAAAAGTTTTGTCAGTTCAAATATGGAGAAGATGGAGAATTTTGATGGTGAGTAGGCGCACCATAAGGCGGGTAGGAGAGAGATACTCCAGTCCGGACAAACAATTAGTAAGTGGGGAAAATAAGATTTGGTGATTTGAGTGGACAACACACTCCATGGTTACGCAACCGGAGGACACGCGTCAATCTAAAAACCATGAACTTTCGTGGGTGGCCATTATCCCCTCTCTCTTTTGTCAGGTAAAAAAATTCTGAGACCGCAGTGATGCATGACCTCTGCTTTTTGCTTACTACTAAATGTAAAAATGTAAATGGATCTTATGTCACAGTGGGAGTTATTTTAGCATAAACTCCCACGACAGGCCGGTGTTAGGATTTAGAACCCCGTGACGTGTTTCCCTCTGAGTGGGAAAAAAAAGGCATCTATTCCGCTCGTCTTTTCCACTTTCTCATACTTTATACGCTTTGAACCCCAACTAATTATTCAACCAATCGCATCATTTTATGTATTATTGCATTCTATTTGAAGTCAACAATAAAAGGTTTTCACCATCTTTATAGTTTGTCCATCTAGTCTTTTTTGTTTTTTAATTCAGGTCTTTATTTTTATAATTTTTTAATTGTTCTCCTCAAGATGAATATTTAATTTTAAATTTTTTTATTAAAATCATACAAATGATTAATACAAGTCACTAGTAAAATTAAATGCAAGAAACACATTCCACTCTTTCACCTCATACATATCAGCTACAATTATACTCCATGCGGAGGAACAAGCTCTAAATTCTAGAGTTTTAAGAAATAATAAACGTATACTACATTAAAAGGTAGGTGATTTTTTTTTTTTACAGTATGAATTGATCTTACAAATTAAATTACCTGTTGCTATTTGATATTTTTTGTATTCTATGAAATGATATTTAGATTGTCCATAAAAGACCTAATTTCATTTGTTTATCATAGTTTGTTAAATGAGTTCATCAAATTTTTTCTGGGAATAACGTAGTATAATTTACTTATAAATAACAAAATTGTTAATTTTTTTGGAAAATTACTGTGATATTATCAAGAGATGACTATTGTCCGATAATTTAATTTTACTCTTGGATGATTATAAGGTGGGCTTTCTAAATCAAATCAAAATATAAATCAATTGTGAGTTAACATGGTATGCAAAATAATTGATTTTAAATTAAATAATAAGCGCAAGTAATAATTGTATTTGAATGTAGCAGAATAGGTAAATTTTTGGATTAGCATTTGATTTGAAGAATTTTTTTAATGATACGTTATATCTGGTTAGCACAATATATTCGTCAAACACTATCGTTTTTGTCCAAAACAATGCCTTCTGTATACTTGATGTTTAGAAAATTTAGAAGCATTGTCCAATAAAGCCAAAAAATTTAGTGTCCAAGTACAGACTTCTTTACTCGTTGTTGTGGAATTGCATCATTTCTCTGAATTCGGAAAGCACTACTCCTAGTAATTGACATCTCTCTCTTTCACCCTTGGTGAGAATTAGCAATGTAATAATTGTGCTCCCTCTCTCTCTTCTGTGTCGCTATCTTACATCTATAAGGAGAGAGTTAAATCTTTTTTTTTTTTGACATTTTTAAAGTTCATTGTCTTTTTTTTTCTAGGAAAATAATTATTGTTTTTAAAATAATTTTTTTTTTATATTTTGTGCATATATTCTGTAAACAAATTTTTTTATTTTAAAATTTCTAATTCGCAGTTAGTCTCGAAATATTTTTTTAAGTCAACAGTAAATTTTAAAATTTTTTAAAAAATAAAATTTGAAGAACACAACCAAAAGAGGATTAAATGGCCGGTGTCGGACACGATTAAAAAAAATCAAATATGATTATTTAATGTATTAATTATTGACAAAATGATAATATAATAGTAATCAATAATTGTCAAATAAACTAAACAATATTTAATTTTTTTTTTTCCAAAAATTACTCTAAATATTTTTTAAAAACATTTAACCAAAAACACAGCTTTCCTCTGTTCATGGGTTCTGGACCCCATATTTTGGAAAAAAAAAACTTCCGGAGTTTTGTTCGATAAAATAGAGATATCTCTTCTTTTAAAAAAGCCTCTCTTTTCTTTTTCATTCTCTCTCTCTCTTCTTTCCATACAATTTGTTTTGACTGTTTTTTTTTTTTTTCAACATTGACATTTTTCCATCGCACATAGGGGGAGTCAGGGACGTGGCATAAATTTCACCCTTCTTAAAACTTCTACCAAATTCTAATGATTGCACATAAAACAAATTAAATATATTTCTAATTTTTTTTCCAAACATAATTTACAATTTTGTTTCGTAATAAAATTGAGAAATAACAAAACAAACAAGGCTTAAATGTTCAACTTATAGTGTGACTTTTGGAGTTATGTTCATCTTCTTTGTTATGTTTTTTTTTTTTTTGCATATGATCCTTATCTAAACAAAAATCTAATAAACAAATTACCCTTTCACACTGTCATACAACTTTCTATGATTATGATTAAATCAATCTCTCAAATACAATTAATATTTATTGACTTTTTTTTTAAATTCTCATTTTTTTTATTTATGTGATCACGTTGATTTTATTACCTTTCGGATTTTGGATTTTCTTCGAGAGAGAAAAAAGTGGAAACCTTTCCTAGCCAACTGTTGCCTTGAATGATCATGTTTTGTTTTGTACTGCTAGTTCTGCTTTTCAAACCAAAAACGCTACGCGTACAACTAAACTTATCAATCTCGTATCGATAAGTATATCGATTTTGTTACTAATATAATACGTACCGACACCGGTGTATACTGGTGTACCGTTTTAAATTTATCTCTAAAATTAATATACATATTTTAAATAATATTTTTAACAAAAAATCAAGCTAAACATATAAAATAAAGTATCACAATATAAAAATAAATCACCGAACATAAAGAAATATGATTTTTAGCCTCAATTTGTATCTAATTATCTAAAAAAATATTAATTAATTTTTTTATTTTTTTTAAATATAGACTGGTATGATACGGTACTAGTCGGTATTGACAGAAACATTGATCGGAACAGTACTCTGGTGATCCAGTACCGTTATAACACCAGTACGGGATGAAATTAATAACTTTGCGTACAACCACAAAGCACAACAGGTTGCACAACAGCTAACGTCATGTTGACGTCAGCATCCCAAACTACGTCATTCCATTAAAAACAAAAAATAAAACCCTAAAATTCTTCTTTTTTTTTTCCCCACTTTTGCTTATCTCGCTGCCTCTACCCCCAAAACCAACAAATCTCTCTCTCTCTCTCTCTCTCTCTCTCTCTCTCTCATGCTTCTATTCTCTATCAGTCTCCCACGCAAATTGAAAACTCAAAATCTAGGTCGCATTTTCTTTTCCAAATTGATCGAATATCACAAAGGTCTGTATTTCTCTATTCAATGTCAAGGTTATATATAATTTCTATTTCTATTCTGATGGTGGTAGACTTGTTAACATTATTGATGGATTAGGTTGAAAAAATAGGGACTAATGTTTTGTTTGAAAAGCTAAAAAAAGAAGAAGCAAAGGGTTACTTGATGGATTAGGTTAACATTATTTATGGTGGTAGACTTCTTAACATTATTGATGGTTATTGAGTTTACTTGATTACTTATTTTCATAAAAAATCTATCTAACGGAAACAATATGGACTACTTGATTACTTATTTGTGCATCGATTCAATGAAAATTTAGATTTTCATCTATTTCTAATTTATTTTGCTTTTCATGCTTGTGTTGTAATGTTATATGGATTTGCATTCAATTCTTGACCTATTTTCATGATTGCATTGTAATTGTATGAAAGTAATTTATTTTCTTTGTTTTTGAACTAGTAGATGATGTCGTTGGAGTCTGTTTTGTCGGCAATGCCTTAAAACGAAGAGCGTGAAGAAGAAGCGGTATAGAGTGGTCCTTCAAACAAAGATTATGATGATACAAATACTATTGAGAATAGGAAGGAGACAACTGAAACTTGTGAAGATAGAGTTGCAAAACCAAAAGAGGGAATGATATTCGACACATTGAAGGAAGTTTATCTCTATTACATCAGATATGCTAAAGAAAAAGGGGTTACTGTGGCTAAAAGAACATCGAGAAAGGGAAAAAATAGAAACTTGAGGGATGTAACAATTTCATGCAGTCGTGCAGGAAAGGCAAAGGTGACAATAAGTAACCCAGTCAAACCACGGCCACAAACAAGAATTGGTTGCCCGGCTCGCATTACCATTGTTATACACCCAGATGAAAAGTGGAGGTTAAACCGAGTTTCTTTGGAGCACAATCATCAATAAAGCCTTGGAAAGGCAAGGTATTTCAAGAGTAATAGGGTACTTGATGAACACGTACAAAGAAAGCTTGAATTGAATGATAAAGTCGGGATCAGAATGCACAAGATTTATGACTCACTTTAGATTGAGGCTGAGAGACCTAATAATGTTCCGTATCTTGAGAAAGACTGGCGAAATTATTTGAACAAACTTCGACGATTATGACTTATAGAGGGAGATGCCGAAGCGATGCATAATTATTTCATGAAGATGAAAGCCGACAATTTTGACTTCTTTTTTGCAATCGATTTGAATAAAAATGGTCGAGTGAGGAATGTATTTTGGGCTGATGCAAGAAGTAGAGCGGCTTGTAAGGAGTTCGGTGACGTTGTTACCTTTGACGCAACGTACTTGCTAAACAAGTATGATATGCCTTTTGCTCCATTTGTAGGCGTGAATCATCACGGTCAGTCTATTTTACTAGGATGCGAACTCATCTCTCATGAATACATGGAATCATTTTCGTGGTTATTCCAAACTTGGACGACATGCATGTGGGGTAATGCCCCGAAAGCTATGAGTACTAATCAATGCATGGCTATGAAGAATGTTATAGAAAATGTACTCCCTAACACCCGTCATCGGCGGTGCATATGTCATATTATAAAGAAGGCACCGGAAAAATTGAGTCGATACAACGCCTACGAGAAAATTAGTTGATGCATGCATACGACAGTTTATGATTCACTAAGGATAGAACAATTTGAGTTTGCTTGGGGTGGGTTCATATAAAAGTACGAACTTCAAAGTAACACATGGTTAGAAGGGCTGTATTTGGAGAGAAAACGATGGGTGCCTGCTTATGTCAAAGTTATATTTTGGGCAAGTATGTCCTCCACACAAAGAAGCGAGAGTATAAATGTATATTTTGATGGTTCCATACATTCAAAGACGACTTTGAAATAATTTGTAGAGTAATATGAAAATGCATTGCTGAATAAGGTGGAAAGTGAAAAGCAAGAAGATGTTAAAAGTTGGAGCACTTACATCTCGTTAATAACTGATGATGGGTTGAAGAAATAATTTCAAAATATTTACACGAATAAGAAGGTTGTAGAGTTTTATAAACAATTTGTCGCGAAACTTGAGTGTAGATGTTTGATTACAAAAGAAGGTGATGTTGTGTCCCAATATGAGGTAAAACAGTAGGTTATATTCGGAGAAGGAGAAGAGAAAGGTAGGAAGCAGATGTCTTTTTTTGTCGATTTTAATGCTGAAAATGATGAAGCACATTGTAATTGTCCCTTGTTTGAGTATAGAGGAATGACGTGTACAATCAACTGATAATATGGCATGAAAGGGAAATTGAACGAGTGCTTGACAAATATGTGTTGAGAAGATGATGCAAGAATGTGAAAAGGGTCCATACTAAAATTCGAATAAGTTACAATAAGTAGTCAACGTCAATTGAAGCGCGTCGGCATGAGAACATGTGCAATCTTTTTGATGAGGTTGCCAATTTAGCGGAAGATTCTCAAGCAAAGTATGATATGGCGGTGACACGGGTAAGCGAGAGTTGTTGGAAGTTTCTACAGTTTGTGAAAGTAATGTGATTTTTGGTACTCGTAATGATTACTTTTCACTTGGAAATGGGGTTCTACCTTCCAAACAGAGCACAACCTTACTTGACCCGAAAAGTGTTCGACAAAAATGAAGACCGCCGTGCAAAAGGAAGCAAAGTGTTATGGAAAAAATTGTGAAGAAGAAAAAAGAAACAAAAAAACATTGTCAAATGAGAAAGTCAAGGTATAAATTCATTATGATTTATAGTTTCGTAATTAATATTGTCATTGATTGTTTGATTGTGTAATAATTAGATCGTTCGGTAATTTCAGGAAGCTAAGGAGAATGCGATTGGCCATGGGTTTGAGACACAAAAGAGTGTTGTAAATGTAAATGTAAGTTTTTTTATTGCACAATGTAAATGTTAATATGGACATAAGTTTTATGTTAAAGTGATCGATAATTTCCTTTTTGATTGTTGGACAAAGTCAAGCAGGATACATGGGGCATTTAATGTGGCCAAATATGATGTCATGTCATTACATTCGACCAAACATGGCACAAGGCTTCCTTTTATTTTTTCCAACTTTATGCCCACCCGAAACATACTTGGACCAAGTGATGTCGTCTTTTCCAAGTTCTCAAGTGATTCCGCCTTTTTCAAGTTCTCAAATGATGTCGTCTTTTCCAAGTTCCAAGTTATTCCGTCTTTTCAAGTTTGGGGAGGCCAATCAAGCTTTTAGAAAAATCAAGGCCAATATTGGAGAGGACCACAACCAAGATTAGGAGGTGGAGGTCAAAATTTTACGAAAATAATGAATACAACAGATAATGGTGAAGAGTAATCCATTTGGATTGATAAATATGTATTTTTTTTCTTTTGGTCATGACATTGATGAATCTATGACACTGATTGATGCAAAGTTAATGGTGCTTCAGCTGGCTTCTTCCCAAATTTCATGTATTCTTTTTGCCTTGGCTGCTTCAGCTGTTTCTTCTATTGTGATCATGGTGTTAGGTTCTAAGCTTTGAAGGTTTTATGCTGTCTTTTTGCCTGATGATTGTTTATCAATAGTCTTTAAGCATTTTGCAGCTGCTGGTGTTCTATCAATGTCACGCCCCAATCCCGATGATATAATGGAACCACCCAAGAATGTGACGTGGCAACACCTCTAATACCAAAATCTTGCAACTAAATACTAAAAGACAAACTTTAAAAGAAACCTCTATATTAAGAAAACTTGGAATGTACAATATCACATAAGACAACAATCTCTCATACTAAACCACATCCCACAGCATATGTCACCAACAAAGTACAACAACTCGCTAAAAATAAAATACTAAAAACTATACTTTATGGTGCAATCAATCTCTCTCACAAAACAAGCAAAAGACGCTCCAACGACGACAGTTGTACAGTGGACCAACTTCTATTCTCGAACATCTGAAAAAGTATCGCATAAATACGCGTGAGCTAACCACATGCTCAGTGAGTACAGCTAAATCATATAAAGAAGAACCAGTAAAATGTTTATGGATCAAGCTAAATTAAAATAACTCTTTCAGCAAAAGAATATTCGAAAGACAATCACAAGGTCTAACAACTCATCCCATATAGCCAAGGGTCGTTTACTTTCGACCAAAGTTAAGACAGTACTGTTACCCTGAGAAATCAACTCAATTAAGTACATTAGCGATGTCGGGAGCCATTTCAATCTCAATGGCAGGGAAACACCCACATATCCCATATGTGAGCAATATATATTAAGCCCAAAACCGGGGCAAACACTCCTACATTAGCCCAGGAGTAAGGCCAGCAAGGCTATCGTAGCATGAATCTCAAAATACATTTCACAAATATTCTCGATCCATAATATCTCAACCATTCAAATCACAACTCATAAAAAGATAACATATTTAGAAATTGCAAGTAAAATATTTTAGTTCTAATTTATATAATTATTGTACTCACCTTCCAAAAATAACCGGATTAACCGGAACCTCAACTCAACTTCTAGATGGAGCTGAAGTAGGTGTAGATCTCTCTGAATCTAACACGAGTCACACAATAATGCAAATGAGTAACTGAATTTACCACATAGTCTATGCATGCTAATGCATGCTAATAATAATATTATCTTTAGACAATTAAATTTATGAGCTAATACAATTCCAAAACACTTTTAGAATCTAAATTAAGTACTTAACAGTTCGCGATTTTTACTACATTAAGAATTTCACTTCAAATATTGTTTCCATTATTCAAAATGGACCATTACCATTATGAATATCTATTCAGTCCCTTTATTAAAAAAATGAAACATTCAGCACTTTCCAATATGGATTCCATAATCAAAACAAAATTCTCGACAACTACAGTAGCATTAGAATTCCCAATTTGATAATCCTATATGCTGGGTAGGAACTCTCATATTCATAACTTCTTCCTCTCTTATATTTTCTAACAAATAACAACTTAATTTTAGTCTTTAAGGAAATCTTATGCATCTACCCATATAATTTCAGCACACTAAAAAGAAATACTATTCTTACTAATTATTGCTTTTAATAAAGATATGAGTAAACCCTGTAAGAGTAAGAATTAAAATAACTAACAGCAAGTATAAAAATTCAGCAATCTTAATTAATATTTTCCCTCAATTAATTTGTTTTTCTTTCTCTAAGCATATGTATGCTTCGTAATACCAAATCATGTAAGAACTATTGAAAAGAAAGTATAAGTTCTTACCAATAAATTGTCTCTAAATGTTACTACCCTGTTTCTATTTCTCTTTCTTTTCATTCTTGCTTCTCTGTTCACTAGCCTCTTCTTTTCTCTGGTTTTTATTGTTCTCAATATCAAAGAGCAAATGGTCTAACCTAGACTTTTGTCTCTTTCTTATAAGTCAAAGAATACCTCATACAAAACTTTAATGCTAATCCACTCTTATTTAACCTTTAGGTGACACATGGCTTTCTTTTGTTTTTATTTAATTCTCCAATTTAGGAAGAGGTGGAAATATATATATATATATATACACTACATGTACGTACATACATATGTATATATAATATACACGCACACTACACTCTCTCTAGAAATTTCATACAAATAAATTTTTGCAGGTATTTTTTTTTTCTACAATTAAAAATGACAATGCATGAAAAATGTAGAATATGCATGGTTCGGGTCTCACAACCAATGACTTGGTTTTCCTCTAGTTTGGACGAGTTGGGAGCTTCCTTTCTCTCACACCCTTCTCTTCTCTATTTGTCTTTTATGCTAAACTAAAAACTCAAAATCTAGGTCGCGTTTTCTTCCCCAAATCACTTCTTTTGGTCATGACATTGATTGATGCAATGTTAGAAACTTGTGTTTTATTGGATTATGAATGTTAGAAACTTGCATTTTATTGGGGTATCCAATTGTCTTAATATATTTTATTGAGGTTTTGCCTTCTAATAAGCCAATAATATGTTTGAGTAATGAGAGAATAACATCAGAAAATTTTAAAAATTTTGACATGATTCTATTGCTTTTTGGCCTAGCCCGACGCTTCGCATCTCAAACTAACAACAATAACAACAACAACAATGGAATAAAACTAGCAACATCGTATATGAGCCCACGCCAAGCGTTTTCCATCCTATATAACCATTCAAAATTCAATAAAAAAAATCCATTCCATTGAAGTTGAAGTTGAAGTTGAAATTGAAGTGTACAATATATTAAATTGTGCAATCTATTACATTTCCATTGAGTGTACAATCCATTACAAATGGGAGGAAACCATGTCAAAGACAAATGGGAAGAAACATTTCTATTTGGCATTCACTGTTGTCTGCAAATTCTACACTTTCATCTACTTTGAATCCTATGGTTGGACATCTCCTTTGCAGCTACGAAACTTCACAAAGTCTGCACATCTTCTCAATGGTAATACGACGGCCATACCCGACGTAATTGACAACTTTCAACACAATTAGATTATACAAGTCTAAATTACTATTCCATTCTATTATCATCACTATGTCATATCAATTATAGCCAAGTAAGGTCAAACATCGTAAATCACGGTATCATGGTTCACATGAAATCCCACGGAAATTCATGGACATAAGTATAGTGTATGCCTATGCAGTATATACATACTATCTGGACAGTTTATCAAATTTGGACAGTGTTCAAAAGGTCATAACAATATTTCGTAAAATTTTGAATTTTGAACAAGTCAGTCGAGCGGACAAGAGCTTGCTTGAAATTCAGAGTTCGACAAAACTCTAACATTTCTTTGAAAACCAAACAGTGTTCTGGAAATTTAATAAGGTCGCTCGAGTGAGCCTTCTTTTTTCAAAACTTGCAATTTTCTGACTTTCTACACAGCTCGAGATTAAAACCCTAGATCATGCTTTCTAGAACAGAAATAAAAATTAAACATGAAATTGAAATCCTTGGAATTGGTAGATAAATAATCCTACTTTAATTGAAGAAAACGGTGAAGAATCAAGGACAAATCGCTTGAAAATAGGTGGAACTTCTTCAAGAACACTAGCCTTCTCTTCCCTCTCTAAAACTTTGAAACCTCACAAAACTCTTTCTAACAGCGTAACAACGTTCTGAATATATATTTGTGTGTGTGTTAATCTGTGTTAATCGTCTGTGGTTCTTTATATGGGCACTAGTATTGAATTCCTAAATCACCATCAATCTTCGAATTAAAATCCAAACATTAGGGTCATGAATTCCTAAATCAATTTCGTATTATTCCCCATTAAATTTTCCAAATCCCTCATAAATTAAATATTACATCCTTAAAATCCGAAGGAATCGGATGCTGTAACATATCTCGTCCATAAAATTAGATGTAAAAGCCATGAATGCGAGAAAACCCCAAAAGATTCCTCCCCCAAATTTTTGCAAATCGACAATTCGCTCAAGCGGCCTCCTTTAAATTTTGAATTAAATTACTTATTAATTATTAAGAAATTTTTAATTATTTAAAATTCTTGGTTTATTACAACTAAAGTACTTAGTTGCTAAATATATTTTGACGACTAAATTTAAAACTTTCAGAAATAAAATAATTAGGTGTTGAATGTACACTTTCTTGTAGTGTGATAAATTCATCTTTGTTGTTAAATTTAGCATTATTTCTAATTTTGTCAATTCTTTTAATTATTTAAGACAATGAATCTACATCAAACATAAAATAAATTTATTTTAATAGTGTGTGGAAAAAATATCAAATTAATTCAACCACATTGGTGTTTACATTGATGAGAAAAAGCATTGACTTTTCGAAACTTTTTATTAATTGCAAACTGCCGAGCCAAATGTAACGTTATTTTGGTAGGAAAAGTGTAGTGTTCCTAAAAATATTCCCAGAAAATTATTCATAATTTAAAATTAATAGATTAAACTCACTTGAATGTGGAACTTTTAAATTTAAACAAATCTTAATTCTTAACTTTAAATTCAAAAGTATTTTTTAGAAAAAAAGTTTGGACCAAAGCACTCATTTAGTATGTTGAGAAAGTTTAACTTCCCAGAAAACTTACTCATAAATTTTTTAGAAATAAAAAATTAATAGTCATAACTCACTTGTATTTGTAGAATCAAAATTAATGATCATGATTCACTTACATTTATGAGAATCTAAATAAATTATAACTATTAATTTTTAAATTCAAAAAAAAAATTTGAATTCAAAAAATTTTCTGGGTAAATTTTCTTCCCAACTTCTCCAGTATGTATGATAAACTTGGTCTTAGAAGCGTCAGGTGGCACGTGGAGCTGCCACGTAGCACATGCACTGTGGGCGTTTCACTTTGACGTGTCAAGCAAGCGGAAGCTCCAAAACCAAATAAATAGAGGGGTTGGTCCAAACCTCTTTAGATCTCTGTCCATCTTCCGGGCTCTCTCTCGGTCTCTTACCCTCTCTCTGTCTCTCTCTCTCTCTCTCTCTCTCTCTCTATATCTAGGTCTCTCCCCCCCCCCCCCCCCCCCCCGTCTCCTTTTCCACAACCATAACCCAGAAAATAATGCCTACCTCCGGCGGCGAAGTAGAAACTCCAAATGACGACAAACCGAACGACTCCCTACGAGATTCTCATGACATGAAATCTGTAATGGCCTCCTGTTTCCCCATCACCCTGAAGGTAGAGAGAGAGAGAGAGAGGGAGAGAGAGAGTTTTATAAGATCATTGAATGTTTAATAATCTTTGTTCTTTTATTTTCAAAAAAACAAGACAATTGACTTGGGAAATTGTCATCGGATTTTTTCAGAAAGAATATAAAACGTTTTTGAGAAAATATATAACGTGCATATACGTTTGAATTCTTGGGAAAAAAACTTCCAACTCACAAATGAGGGCTGAAAAGCGATCAGTTTTTCTCTATGTAATGTTCATGGAAAATGTAATCAGAAAGGGTTACGTTCGGACTGTCCGACTAAAAAATGTTGACTCGGTCTGAAATATTGATGACTCGTTGACCCGAGCCTTAAAATTTGACCTTTTTTGTCTTGGTGTGCAGTTCATGGACGTGTGTTATAAGGTAAAACTGGAGAACGAGAGTCGAACCAACATCACACGGATGTTAACAAGTGGGCCCACGACATCAACGGTCACGATCACCGAACGAACGATCCTAAACGGCATAACGGGTATGGTCTCCCCTGGCGAAATCCTAGCCGTCCTTGGCCCATCAGGTAGCGGAAAATCAACGTTTCTCAACGCGCTGGCGGGAAGACTGAAGGCTCACTGCTTTACCGGAACAATCCTCGCCAATGGCAAGAAACCAACCAAACCGGTCCAGAAACGAACCGGGTTCGTCACCCAAGATGACGTCCTCTACCCCCACTTGACCGTCCGAGAAACACTTGTTTTCTGCTCTCTCCTCCGGTTACCCAAAACTCTGTCAACAAAAGAAAAATATTCAATGGCAGACTCCGTAATATCCGAGCTGGGTTTGGTTAAATGTGAAAACACGATAATCGGAAACAGCTTTGTACGGGGGATATCGGGAGGAGAGAGAAAGAGAGTGAGCATAGCTCACGAGATGTTGATAAATCCGAGTTTGTTGATACTCGATGAGCCGACGTCGGGGCTGGACTCGACGGCGGCGTTCCGTCTGGTGGCGACGCTGGGGAGAATGGCGGTGGATGGGCGGAGGACGGTGGTGATGTCAGTGCACCAGCCTTCGAGCCGGGTATACCAGATGTTTGATTCGGCGTTGGTGTTGTCGGAAGGTAACTGTATTTACTTTGGTAAAGGGAGTGAGGCGATGGGTTATTTTGAGTCGGTTGGGTTCTCGCCGTCTTTTCCGATGAATCCCGCGGATTTCCTGCTCGATCTCGCTAATGGTACGTAATCTTTGTCTCTTCGTTATACATACGTACATATGACTATCCAGAAAAAATATATATTCCTCAGATACGTACACGTATGTAGACTACTATGACCTTTAGTTTAATGATTGTTTTGATTCCTTTGTCATGCTTGTCTGTATATATATACATCTATGTTCCGTGTATATCTATATCTATATATATGTGTACCGTTGGGGTGGGGGTATTCAATGGAATTAATACTCTGGGACGTATGCTCTCCTGTCACATGAATGAACGCTGATTCCACTAGAATATTTATACATTGCTCCCAGAGTAGGCATCTACTGCACGCCTCCCTCTCTCTCTCTCTCTCTCTCTCGATCCCCAAAGGTTTTATTATAGACTGAATTGACCGGTAGATAATGTTCATTTTATTCTGTTCTTACTCAGATTTTTTTTTAATTTGTTTTTGTTTTTTCTAAATATTTTTTGTTTAATTTTTTATTTTCTTGATTTCTTTCGTCTAAATTAACTAATAATTAATAAGAGTTTGACACATAATCAAAATAATAACTAAAAATAAAAAGGTATCTTTTGAAAAGAAAAAAAAAAAAAGTCAAATCTAAAGCGTAGTAAATTAGAAATCATTTTACACTCTGACTCTGTTATGTATTTTATTAGATGTCTCCCCATCTACTCTAATAAATACACGAGTCATATGTCTCATCTCAGAGACACTGGCTTTAGATCTTTGTGTTGGGAATGTGAAATATAATATAATGTGGTAGGTTGTGAATCATCTTAATTATAATATATTCACGGTATTTTCAAACAAAAACTCTAAAAATACCGATGTGTTTGGGTACATTGTTGTTCATAATTGTTAGATGAAAAAAAAAGTGAACTAAAGTGATAAAATTCATTATAATTTTTATTTTTTATTTTTAATAACCAAACACAAAAATACATATAAAAATTCTCCTTCTTGATAAACCAAATAAGTAAAAAGATGTCTTCCTCTTATTTTCCCTTTTAATTGAAACTTTTCTTTAACTTTCCCTTATCGCAATCAAAATTAAGTGTTAACGTCCATATGCAGAATCGTATAATATTTAACATAATCAAAAAGATAAACATGCATTATCACTTGATTAAAACACGCAATGATGAGGATAATATGTTTTTAACCTCTTCATTTTGTTAGTCGAAAATTCATATCGAGATTTGCAGAGTCAAAGCTAAAGCGAGGACTTTTTTTTCTTAAAAAAAAAATCAGTAGAGCACATAACCACCCGAGTTGGTATATCATGTTCTGCACATGGCGATGTTGATGATCAATCAGGTCACCCATTGTAGATGGATTGAAAGTGACAGGCTATGGCATGCAATGAGAAAGGAATCTTTAAGCACTCTTATCTTCTATTCTGCATTGGATTGTGATGACTGATGCCCTCTCCCTACTCCCATACTCCCTCAAATATCTATCTTCACTTCCACCCTAGCTGTTCAAGCCATGCGATTTTTCTAATATTTACAAGATTTTTAATCAGTTTTGTCGATTTTACAAATTTGTTTTATTTATTTTTGCCTTTCTTATGGATATTTCAGAGACTATAGTTTAAGGGGAGGATAATTATGTCTCGAATTTTTAACCTCTTGATAAGTCAACTGGTCACACATATATACACACACACGGCTTTTGAGTCAATTGATATAAATGTAAAATTAGCAATTATTTTTATGTAGGAAGTAGAAAGAAAAAGAAAAACCGAAAAAATATCACGTGTCGCCGTGAGAAAAAAAGGCCTACTTGTATAATGAAATCTATTTAAGGAAATTGATCATATAGTGCAGCACCATTGATTGAGATATTATAGCTAGAGTTAAGCTGAGTTGAGTTGGGTTTGAGGTTGAAATAAAGTATACCCAAAAGGCTTTATTGAATAAGATAATTTAAGAAACACAGATTTCATTATTGTTGTTAGTGGGTTATAATTAACACTATACGTGTTTTTGCCGGTCTAATCTTAAAAGAGTGCTAGAAAATTAATTAACTGTGGATTGGTGGGTTGTGTCACTAAGCTTAATCTATAGTTAATGAATGGAGAGGTAGGTACAACTACGGGTGGAGGGCATGTTGAGTTGGCACTATCTTTGTTCTTTGGGGTATAATAATTATTTTAAAGCTATAAATACAAGTGCACCTTAATTTGGAATATTAATTAAACAAATTTTGTTCTGTTCCCTGATTTTTATATTATCGGACACAATCGTAGTCATGTGGGATTAAGGGGATGTAACGACATTGATTGCGTGATATAGCATCTATCTTGTCAGCATCCTCAAGTCATATTCTAGATTTCATTCACCACATATTGATATAAGACCCCACATTAATTTACAATGGAAAAAGATGACTCCGCCCTCGCTCTTGACTATTTAATAATTTTTCGGGCTCAAAATCAAAAGTTTAAAGATCAAATTTAGATGACATGTTTTTACTTTCTACTTGTGTAAATATTTTTATATATACATATATTCAAAAGTTATATATATATATATATATATACACATACATACATACATACACACACGGTCAATCTTGTCAAGCTTTGATTTTCAATGCATTTTAGTGCGTTTTGTGGATTATTAGATTGTGTTTTTCTTCTTGAACGCAATAATGACTTCTTGGCTTTTTGACCGAGAAATGAAATTTTGTGAACTTATTGATCATTAATTTGTATAGAGGTTGGATAATCTATTGGGATGCCCCTCCACTTGTTCAAAATTCAATTTATTCATATAATTACATTTGGAGGAACTCTGTATGGCCATCGCGTAAGTATATAAGTAATATTCACTACAAAAGTACATATATCGTACTAACATAAATACATTAGATGGTGCGACTAAGTTTTCGATAAGATCCTGAATAGATAGATATAGATATTGACGTAGATATACATATTTTGTGTATTAGTACGATTATTGTGATAAAACATTAGACCAACCACATGCACAGAAAATGTTCTCCCCCCTTTTTCCCTCCGCACTAGAAAACTTTTTCCGTATATAAAATCTATAAATATTTTGGAAGCACCAAGTGTTGGGATGTGTTTGGAAATCAAGACCCATTTTACCCACTGATTGAGCTTTTGAACGTTTGAATATTGAAAAAGGTGGGGGGTGGGGTGGGGTGGGGTGGTGGCCCAACTCATCAGCAGCACCAAGTTTGGTCAGTGGAGTCCCACCTTACCACCAACAGAGGATAGCTTTTTGCTTGCCCTGCTGTGCTGTTAATTATTAGGGCTTTAATTTTGTTGTAGCACCACTACTAGTTATTAAATATTTTTAAATTGCTCTAATAATGAAGATGTAATATAAAATGATATTTAATTTAACTGGGATTTGTGACTTCTTTTACTTGTTCCATATATATCTCTTGTTAGTGTAGCTGGCAAAATTGCAATTCATGATAAATAACTTCTTTTTTTTCATAGTTAAGCCGGTGCTTTTTGACAAATTGTGGGCTCATTTCAATAAACAAAAACGTTCTTCGTAAAAAGATTGTTCAGTGAATCATTCACTCGAAAAATAAAGATGAACAAGATTTAATAATCGAATGATTGGATTGGATTGGATTGTGTTTGTCTTCAAAAGTGGACAATGAGTTGGACTTTGGACTTTGATAATGTATGAATAAAATACTTTGGACTTTGATAATGTATGAATAAAATGAAGGAAAACACATGCTGAAATTCAAAACACTGTTAGGAATTAGACTTGCTAGTACCAAGTGATTTGGTAATCAAATTCATAACACGAGATATAGGCTAATTAGGCAAATCAATAAAGGAATTGAAAGCAATTGAACATGAATACAAGAGAAAAGCAAAAAAATTTCACAACTAGATGCTGTACTGTCGATGCCTTTAAGTCAGAAGCTCCATTTCGAAGATTTACGAAAGGTCTTCAATCACGTTGCCTCAAATCTGCAAGCTCAGCCCGCACCTAGGAGGAATCCTTCTAGGAATATTCTCTTGCTTTTAGAAATCCAACAAATTTCTTCTACGGAATGTAGGAAGATGATAACATTCTTATCAGATCTACAATATACAAACCCCCAGAGCATCCATAGATCTAAACTAATCTCAAAGCACAATAAATTTATCATTCTGAACCTCCTCTACACATTGTCAGCGTTGTTTTTCACTAAGCAAGACTTGTTATGGCCCTCAAGTTAGGTTAGAAATGAAGCAGCACGAATTTATAACAGCTTGTCTGACCAAAGTTGCTTGAACGGAATTCACTTCGCTTGAACAAGTTGAAATTTGTAGGACGCTCACTCTAGAATTTTTTCCAAGTGTTCTGTCCGCAATTTTATGTTATCCTTTATGCTTGGCCCACTGTGGTACTTATTATTGCAGGATTTATAACAGCGCTAACTTCAATTTGAACATAAAAAATCAATCCCTGCTATCTCTTCCAAGCAATAGTCTAATAGGGATTTGTTTTCTGGACCATGGCGTCTAAAGAGGATAATAAGTTGAATTTTAGAAGGATTTCTTACTAGTGAAGGGCAAAGTGGCTGTTGGTGAAAATTGGCTCGTGATAGAATTTGTTAGGATCTGTAAACTTTAGTTCCAGAAGTACACTTCATGTGAAGCTTGTTCATGTGTTTGTGTAGTGAAGCTTTGTTTTGTAAACCCAATCCAATATCAACTTTATTCTTATATAACTATACCCCTGTAGGTAATATAATTGCACTGTCCCTAAATATTATGCAGGTGTGTGCCATATTGATGGTGTAACTGAAAGAGAGAAGCCAAATATTAAGCAATCCCTTGTAGCCTCCTACAACAATTTGCTAGCCTCCCAGGTGGAAGCTGCATGCATGGACATGGACACAACAGCTATGGGTTCAAAAGAGAAGCCAACAACTGGAAATCCCATTTCTAGAGAGTGCAAAACAATCAACATAACAAACAACATTTCCACCTGGTTCAATCAATTCTCCATTCTCCTCCAAAGAAGCCTAAAGGAGCGAAGGCACGAGGCCTTCAACTCCCTCAGAATCTTCCAAGTACTCGCAGCTTCAATATTAGCCGGTTCCATGTGGTGGCACTCAGATTTCCATAACATTCAAGACCGATTAGGTCTCCTCTTCTTCATCTCAATCTTCTGGGGAGTCCTCCCCTCATTCAATGCAGTCTTTGCGTTCCCTCAGGAACGAGTCATCTTTTTGAAGGAACGTGCTTCTGGTATGTACACCCTTTCATCCTATTTCATGGCCCGGATAGTAGGAGATTTACCAATGGAGCTTATTCTTCCCACTATATTCATCACCATTGTCTATTGGATGACCGGGCTAAAACCCGAATTGGGAGCTTTTCTTGTGACCCTAATGGTTCTGCTTGGATACGTGCTTGCCTCACAAGGCCTTGGGCTTGCCCTGGGCGCATTGATCATGGATGCTAAGCAAGCTTCCACTGTGGTTACTGTCACAATGTTAGCGTTCGTGATAATGGGAGGGTATTATGTTCACAAGGTGCCTGTCTGCATGGCTTGGATGAAGTATCTATCTACAACGTTTTATTGCTACAGGCTTCTTATAAATGTTCAATATGGAGATGGTAAGGGTATATCGTCTCTTTTGGGTTGCTTGCACTATGGAGGCAACCAAGCTAGTTGCAGGTTCATTGAAGAAGATATTGAAGGGCAAATTCACCCGGCAGTAAGCATTGGGGCGTTGCTTTTCATGCTCGTGGGATACCGGTTACTAGCATATATTGCACTAAGAAGAATCAAAGCATGAAAAGAAAAGATGGTACAGAAAAAAGAACAACACAGATGCCAATGTTTTTCCTCATAAGTGTTTAGGATGCTATGCGGACAGCATTGTATTCATTGCGAATGGGGCATATACTCTACTAGGAGGGATGCCTGCTTTGCCGCGTGAATTTAGAAAGTTTTCTGTGAATTTCTTTCTGGGTATGTCCGACTACTACGTATTACATATGAGAGCCATCGGTCAGAGGTGAATCAAAAGCATGAAGCTGGTGGATTCATGGACTAGAACTCCCCGTTGCAACACCATGGATGAATGCTTGGGGATTGCACAAACAAGTAGCTAGCCTGGGGCGCTGTTGATTGCTGATGTTGGTTTAGGCCTCTAATGGGTTTTATACTAACTATGGCGAAATTGCCGTATAGGAAGAGTTACGAGTGAAAGTACAAATGTAAAAATTCCAGAGCACGATTCGATGTTGTTTACATGGAATAATTAGCAAATGAAAATCGCGTTTACCCACAATCGCGAGTTCGCAAGCTCAAGCTTAAACTAGTTATGTTGGTGTATTTTTGCATAGGTTTCACAATGGCTCCAAATGGCGCTGTTCACTAGGCTTGATTAAACAAAAGAAAGAACAAAAAATAAAAATTTATTCCTGATCACCGAAACCCCAAAATCTGAAAAGAAAGGAACAATTACAAAATCATTCAAGAACAGAGAAATGAAAAATAATAAATCAGTCAAATTTCAAAGGTAAGAAATATTGGACATTAGCAGAGATAGTAGAAGAAGAAGGAATTACCCAGAAACATCACGAACTAGAAGAAGAGATCGCCATGCTTCTTCGTTCTATAGGACACCGAACAGCTATATAACACCGAATACCTTTGATGAGCTGATCAATAGTCACTTTTCAAATCCGGGTTCGGCGACGTGATGGAGATTTTTTTTTTTTTTTTTGGGTTGGTGAAAGGAAAATGCGATTTCTAGTTGAACCCCAACTACGTGCCTATTTGAATGGAACGCCTTCCCAGAACAAACCAGAATAACCAAAGTGATGAGATTAAGTTAACCCTGATTTTGCTACCATTGTCCATTAGTGACGAGATCAGGGGTATTCTCAAAAACATAAACTAAAGTGGCTTCAAAGTGTATGAGCAGAGCATTTGTTATCCCTCAGGATTATTTTTTTCACTTGTATCTATAAATTACTGATTTAGACATTAAATGTGTATTAGTTGGCGCCACACCAGTGTCCTAGTTTTTAGTTGCAGGTTTTTAATTTGAGAAGTTGTTATCGATTGGATCATAATAAACTTTTATATCTCTTTAAGTCTTAAAGTCTCCATTGAGGTCTATTTCCAGTGGATTGGGATAAGACAAGAGTAACGTGAGTCCTCTTTTTGAAGTCTGAGAATCCTTATTCTAAGGCAAGGATAAGTCTAATTTATCCCAGTTTACTCTTTTGGTGGTGAACTTCTAATAGGAATGCGTTACTTACAACGTATGTTCTCATATGACTAGGACTCCCCATAAATTGGAGGAACCCATTTTGGGAGTTTCAAAAAGACAACTTACAAAGTAAAGAAAACTCTATAGGTGATCGAGAAGGCCAAGGCTTGATCTTGGCCACGAAAACTGAGAAAATCGCAAAGAGCTGAGTTGACCATCTCTGCTCAGTCGTCCATTCTATCCCCATCAGCTACTCTCCTGTTTCTAGAGATGAGCGTAGAGAATCTGAAGAAATATATTCAAACTTTGAACTAGTGGTTACTTTTCATTGTGGCACATGCTGACATGTGGCGTCCATCTGTCTATTGCAAAGCCAAAATTGGAAGAGTTGAGAGAACCATGTGGCCTTCATTTGTCCGTTGGACGTGCCAAAATGGAGGGATGGGATTTGAAAGGCAAGAAACATCAATTGCCTTCTTCCCACTTCTACATTTACTCTGCATTTTCTCCAACCACAACTTGTGCGATTTCAGAGCAATTTCAAGGCAAATTTTGAAAGAATGATGCTCAATTTATAGATTCAAGGACAGGTTAAAAATTTATTCCGTAATAAATTCCAGAAATCAATTTTTATATTTAATATTCAAAATAACTTTTGAGGTTATAATCTTGAAAATAAATTTTCAATTTAAAATCAAAATTAAATTTGAAATTTTTAATTCTCTAAATCAATTACGAAATTGATTGTAAAATATTCTCTTAATATCCTGATTCTATCACTATGTGGGCTCAAGTCCATATGTGACCTAAGCGAGTAAACCCAATCTCTTAGGCTTATGGGCCTAAGGCCACGCCAAGCCAAGCCTAAATCTAGACCTATGACCCGCGGACCATGGTCCCGACCTCGGTCAGCGGTAGCGTGCATGACCTATCACCTTCTTGCATATTACACATGGTACATACTTTGAGAATCAATTTCTCATTCAAACCTTAATGAATTTTAACTATTCTTTTTAAGGTTTAAACTCCTCACATAGGAGTATACAAACCCACTAAGACTCGCCTCAAGTGGTCTTAGGAGACCCCTTAATTTTTGGGACAAAATCACCAAAAAAATATGGATTAAAATCTATTTTTTTCAACAATCCCCCATATGAATGAAAATTGACAGTATCACGAAATGGAAGACAATAAAGACTTGAAGAGAGAGTACATTGGATAATTTCTGCACATGATATGTAACTTTTGGCCTTAAACCTTCCCTCATGAAAGTCTATCAGATTTACTGGCTGAACAATAAACATGATGTCTTGAACTTTTTTGGCTGAACGATTCAATTCACAATTTAAAAAAAAAAACCCATTTCAATTCACGATTTGACAACTTTGTTCTCTCCTAAAATGGAGTTGGATCCCCCAATTTTTACCCTCTCTCAATCTCTAGTACATGTACATATATAGATCTATGTACATAGTATATGTTATGCAAATTATTTTTTGTGTAGAGGAAAAGGACGAAAAAGAGAAGAAAATCCAACTTGACGCTCTCTCCACCTTATTCTTCCAAGTGCAATATTCGAATGCAAAATAAGCAAGGAAGCTAGCTTGGGAATGATATATTAGAAGTCCACAACAGTTGTTCTAAAATGGATTTGTTTACATGTCTAAGATTGTACTTAAAATATTTGCAATGCAAGACATTGTATGTTGGAACAATTTTGAGCCTAATGTTGTA
This sequence comes from Arbutus unedo, assembly GCA_014822125.1. Taxonomy (NCBI): domain Eukaryota; kingdom Viridiplantae; phylum Streptophyta; class Magnoliopsida; order Ericales; family Ericaceae; genus Arbutus; species Arbutus unedo. The sequence goes on from JABCMJ010002040.1 coordinate 24,049, forward strand.
TATTTAAGAAGGTCTAACCAAATCTCATTAACTATGCAGTGGCAGGGAATTCGGCTGGTATAAAGATACATGCTGTGTTTGTTTCCAAGGCATCTGGTCACTAACAAGGCATCTGCTGTGGATATTCCCAAGCTTTGAGAACTCGGCATGGTCAATCATTGCCATATCTTTTATTTCTCTCCTTGCCATGTCAGCAGCAGTACTTGTGACTTGTTTCTGTGTCCGAAGGAATCACATGAGACGAGAAAGACCTCAATCTTCACATGTTCGTGAATTCCATGGGATGAGCAGCCGTCTAGTGAAGCTATGCCAAGTCTAATTTTTACAGCTGTAGTAGAGAATAACTGTACCTCATCAAGATGCGCCATATGTCTTGAAGACTATAGCATGGGGGAAGAGCTTAGAATATTGCCCTGCCGACACAGTAAGCTTTTATCTCACCAAGCTTGAAATTTTAATTTGCTTCTATTGTTATACAAAGGTATTTTTTGCTTGCTTTCGTCTTCTTGGATAAGCATTTGGGTGGTCTTCATTTTGTTTAGTGGTAAATCGTTTGCTGCTATAAGGTTAGAATAAGCCATGTGATGCTCAATAATTGTTTTGTTGTTTTCGTAGTTTCAGTTGATATTCTTAAGCCTATTAAGAAATATTTGTTATTTATTTCACATATCGGTATTAATTTGTTGATTTGTTATTTGAACCTCTATGTTTGGTTCAATATGGCCTTCTTTTGGTTAAAAGTTTGTTTGGTTCAATCCACTGTTGTAAAGGGCCTTGATGAATCTACGTGAATTGTGTGAGGAATGTCACGTTTGACAAATGAAATTGAAATTGTAAGGTTCAGTGGTCTTTATATATATTTCATATAGTAATAGACCTTTTTATTACAGTTTTCAAGGGCTGTTGAAGAAGTTCTCCGAGGTAAAAAAAAAAAAATGGTAGAACCCTTAGAATTGGGACAAGGTTTCCAGTTGTTCCAAAGTTCTACAGCCAAAAATTTCTTAAAGATGCTACATGTGAAGTAATATAAGAGAGGCTATAACCGTGAAAGGTGATGCAGGGATTTGATTTTTTCAGGTCAACCCTGTAAGAAAGGTAACTGAAATTTTGATGATTTTTTTTTTTTTTTTAAAGAAAAGTGGGACCTAGTTATTGAGATTATATGATTATCATTTCCTTTCAATCTTGATTAGAAGACTCATGTTTGCTAAAGTGATGGACTATCTCATTGGATATACCAATAGTTATGTTGAATTTTGTCCTCCCCATGTGTGAAAGGGGAGGCTATTATAGACTGCAAAGGCTACTGGGGGCAATCATTCTTGACTTTCAAGCCACACGAATCCTCAGAGAATCCATGGAGATCTCTAGGGTGAAGGAGCTTTGAATGCCCTCTGTTTTCTTTCTCCCTTCCTCTTCTATACATACTGAGTTTGTGTCAGGAGGGTGACGGAGAGTAGAGGCAGAACAAGAGTGTGAAAGACAAGAGTAGACTTGGGGCTTGTAGGTCTATTTTTTCTGAAATAGTGGAAACTTTGTTTCTATTCATAGAATAAGCGATTCGAGGCCAAACCACATCACTCCCCCGGTCCCCAACAATTGGAATCAATGCACGCGTTGAGTGCATGAGTCGCCGGAAAACCTCTTCAAACTTTGCCAAAATTTTGTAGGTCTGGAAAATTATTTTTTACTAGTGGGTTGTGTTTGTTTGAGAGAGGCAATTCAAATGGTGGTGATCTGGCAACAAAAGGATCAACTGGTGAAGCGTGGGATCTCGTCTGCTGCCACGCGCAGCACACACTTTCAGAAGGTTGAGACGACCACATGGACTCCATGGCCGGCTTTGTCAGCACCTGAGTCAGCTTCCAGGTGACATGCCAAGTCACCGGTACGTAGCTGCCACGTCAAAAATGCTACAGACACATCAAAAAAACACACCATTTTAACACATCACCCCAAAACGACGTCATTTTGGGG